>APFE030731770.1:498518-518107 GCA_000404065.3 Pinus taeda | reverse complement strand
GAGGAAGTATGTCGAGACAATACTGCAAAGGTTTAATATGCAGGATAGTAAACCAATGAAGGTTCCTATTCTTGTAGGCGTGAGGTTATTTGTTGAACAGTGTCCCAAGACACAAGAAGAGGAAGAGGACATGTCCCGTGTTCCATATGCAAGTGCAATCAATAGCTTGTTGTATGCCATGGTGACAAATTAATCGAGTGTTGCATACCATTGCATTAATGTAGAATTTTCCCAGCAAGCCATTCCAATATGTGTTGGCTGAAAGCACATCAACTAAGCGTCTAGTTGGTCAACTAGAGAATTTGAACGGGTAGTGACCCCGGGAATTACTCCCCTAAAACTTTGCGCAAAAGCTGCCAAGCATGCCCACTCGACATAGTGAAGAAACTGCACAAACATACTGGACAGATACCCCTCTAGCCTAGCCAGATCCTGTGGATAGTCACTGCTGGTCCAGATTGTCCATCTCAGTCTCCCAGTGACTTCTGCGCAATTTTCACTATTATTTCCTAGAGCCCACAACCCAGCAAGAAATCCGCCTTGCATAGTTTCATAGCCTTTTCATCTCTTCTGGTCACCTGCACCTGAAAGCAAATGACAAGGAATCATGGTAGACTAGAATATTTATGGATTTTATTTCATCTCATGATGAGTGATTTTAGATACAATTACATGGATAAGACATGACATGAAAACAAACGGGATGAACGAGGAGAGAACATGCAAGGAGATTTGTTCATGAAGAGACAAATGAAGAATGCATGCGAGGAGATTTATTTGTGAACATATGAACACAAAATGCACATGAGGATATTTTTTGGTGAACAGACGAACATGCGAAGCATGCCAAAGTACAAGCAAAGGAGCAACGTGCACATGCAACATCAAGCAAACACCAAGACCACCGAAGAATCCGCACACCTTGCCATGCAGAGGTGAATCTATGATACACCAAGAGCGCATCCATCACTCAACGACACTACAAATCGACATGGACACCACCAGGAGCATGAACATACCAGCACTACCATGTCGAGTCATATCATGAGTCATCTCGGCCACATCATTATTGTGGGCCATACTGTTGTAAATCAATGTAATGTAATGTGGAAGTCCAAGAGATCCACATGTAATATGAAGAGTAATGTAAAGTTGAATAGTCAAATAAGTCAAACAGTCATGAGGGAAGTCGAATAGTTAGAAGGGAAAATTTGACCCTTGGCAATTAATACCCTTCATTTGTACATGAAAAAGTATTTTCACCTTGGCTCCTCCCACATAGCCTTGAGAGTCTATAGTCTTTTATTTGAGGAGTGAGAACTGGCTCCAACACCCCTCTAATAGGGTTAGTGATGTATGGTGTACTAATGTGTCTTTGAACTTTTGCTTAATTCAAAATACTGATAATAGGCCAACACGATTTCACACATGCATTGTAATTGTTTGTAAGACTAATCTTGGAACACTTGTAATGCATGTTGCTTTAACCTGTGTTAAAATAGTTGAAATATTTCGGTTGTTTTAATACATATGTTTATGAAAATGTGTTGTATAATTTGTTAACGTTGTCTTGCCTGTGTGGGCTACCTCACCAGACAGTAGACGAAACCTTTCCCATAATCTTGTTATAATGACTGTCGCAGTCATGCAGACTACTTCGTTGATTGTTGTACATGCTATCCCTTCTTGTGTGTTTGTGACACCCGCATCCATGTGGAGTACTCTACCGGAAGATGCACATATCCTGTTATGTGATGTGTCTCTGACAGAGTTGGGACTCTTCCCTTTTGACTAGAGACTCACTTACACCCTCTCCCTTTGTGGTGAAAGAACCTTGACACAAGTAACACTAACACTCACAAGCATGAAAACCTCGTTGTTCAAAGACAATGTAGACCACTCTCATGTGCTGACAAGAAAGAACTAAGGAAAACCTTTAAGATAATGGAAATAGGGCCATCATACCAAATGGGACTTCTACACCAAATGGTGTGAGGTCTAGTTGGGACTTCATAGGGGGAGATCCCCTGAGTGTCGGCAGGTCCAACACCATCAACATTTCTGGCACTAAAAGGAGGGAAACCAATTGTTTATGGATGAATTTCCACTCACCCCCACTCATCAATCATCTATTTGAGGCAGTAACTTGCACTCCCTCTCACTTGTGCGCAGCTCTAAAGTTGGTTGCTCTTCACCTCCCGAACGTGAACACAAAATTTCGTATCAACACCTTCGATCCATCTAACCCATCACCCGTTAGCTCGCGAAAGCACTCAGACTAATCCCAGGAATAAAACATATTCCATATGCATCAAGAAAGAAAAAAGCCACTCACATAGGAGTTGTTGTATCATTAGTGGAAGAAGCGGTTATTTCCACACTCAAAGGTTTGGTAGAACTTCTTGAGACTAGAGAGGAACCTTCGATCTTCCAATAGGGAGAATGAGACACCCTCATTATCTTGGGCTCAGATTTCGGTATAAGAGATAGAGAGGAAGGTAGAAGAGGAGGCGGGGGCAGAGATGAACCAACAGACTCAGATCTGTAGCCATCAGATTCTAAAGAGGAGGAGGATGAAGAAGAATAAGGATACATCAATAAGAAAAACTTGGAATGGATGACTCAAGGACCATTGGCTCTCTCAGGTTCTTTGCACAGGATGCCAAAGCATTCGAAGAGAATGCTCACAAAGTATGACCCTCATAGCACAGTGAAGGTAGAAGACCACTTGGAAAACTTCTACCTACAACTAAAGACGCTCGAGGTGCAGCCCAGAGAGGTTGCATGTAGATTGTTTTAATGTAACTTGGATGGTTGCGCAATAGTATGGTATTAGATCCTTCCGGTCAACTCCATCCATAACTAGGTTATGTTCAAATGGATATTTTTGGAAAAGTTCGCTGATGACAAGACCCAATCCATGTTACTCAAAGTGTTGGAGTCGAAAGAAAAGGTAAAAGATTTCAATTAGAGGTTTTTTTGCATATTGAATAAGTTTGCAGCAAACACAAAGCCTCATGACTCCATCACTAACAACTACTACACATCTGCACTGCCAACCAACATCACACAGTTTGTTAAGCGAGCTACAAACCAACATTACCAGAAAACTGTGAAGACGCAATTGTTGTAGAGAAGGACCTTCATGCAATTGGATTCATCAAGGATGATGAATCAACGAAGGACTCTAGAGACACGAGAAGGAAGCCCCAGGCTATGGTGAGCAAGGGTAAAGACAAGGAAGAGAGTGATATTGAAAACCTTACTCATCTTATCAAGAACTTGAAGACATAAGTGTCTGAGCTCAAAAAATGAATGGTTGACACATTTATGACCAACCAACCACCCAAATAGCAGAAAGGAAGCATGTCATCAGGCAACAACCACTTCTTGGCTAAAACTGTGTAAAGCTCCAATTCAACATTCCAGTTAGAATAGTGGACAAATAATGAATTATGCTCATTCCATGAAGATGACCACCCAGAAGGGTCTTGTTCATATTAGAAATGAATGGAAAACTTAGTATGCACCCACATGCCAAAAGTAGTGAGCAGTATGTAGTGTCAGCCGAGAGACACATATGACAACGAATATGCTACATCTGATGAGGCACGCAGAATAGGGTGGGTAATCAACATGTATTAGTGCTCGCAAGTAAGAAAAAAGACAAACACTGAGAAGTAGCCCCAAAAGAAAAAATTTCATTACAATATCAGGAGTCAAGGGGCTCCCCCTACAATTGGGGAAATGTGAGAAAGGATTGAATTGATGAGAAAGGTTTATACACCAACCATCCTAAAGCAAAAACACAAAGCAAACCTAGGAAGACAATGACAAAGGAGAGTACGCCCATGAGAATTAAACTGTAGAACACTCCACTGAAAAATATGAAGACAAGTCTAACCCTAGAATTCTCGATGAATATACCCTCCCTTAATTACAAAATTGTAATATATGAAGAAAACTCATGCAAACATCAGTTTGTTTGAGTTGGCCAAGATTTAAGGTCAGCGGGATATCTTGTTGTGCGCACTAGGGTAGACATCTATGACAATGCAACCTCTACCAGCAAGGGAGTAACCACATCTCCCGGATCACTCATAACTATTCTAAACACATTCTGGATGGAAGAAGAAAACTCCATTTTCCCTCCATTCTTACTTTCATTTGAAAATTTTAACTCCAATGTTTACAACTATTTGGTTGATTATGGCGTTTCATCTAACATCATGCCACTATGCATTTCCAAGAATATGAATGCTCAATGGAGCAAGACACCAGTGCAGATCATCCAACTTGATCATATATGCATACCAGCTATTTGTGAGATTTATGATGTGATCATCCGACTATCTCATGACGGCCGAGTTCACCAATGCATAAAAATCATTGTTGTGGACATACTAAAAGCATATGGCTTACTACTCAGTAGAGATTGGTCTAGCAAGTTGAACGGGTATTTTCCTACAGACTAGTGATAGATGTGGCTTCCGTATAAGGGCAAAAGAAATCAAATCCAGGTGTTATCCGAGAGATACATGAGGCACAATGTCACTCCCATCAATGGTGAGAATGAACCGTTGGCCTTCGTAGAGCTCATGTTCAGTAACTGCCTCTTGGAAACAATGTTGGGGTGTTATCTCGCACAACTAGCTTCAACCCCACTAAACACGCAGTTGGGTCTCCTTCCTTACTGAACTGATGGAAATGAAACCTATACAGAGCATTATAGAAGTAGTACAAGTGTGTCGAATGGTCTGTGTACAAATGAGTTGTGGACCATGTATTTTGACAGATCAAAGACACAAGATGGCTCTAGAGCCATGTGTATCTTGATCAACCCAAAGCACAAGAAACATGTGATCTTGAGTCACTTGGAGTTCAAGTGCACAAACAACATTACTGATTACGAAGCACTCATTTTGGGCTTGCAAAAGGCCATTAGCCTTGACATTGTTGCACTCAAAGTGGTAGGTTATGCAGAAATCATGATACTGTAGGTACATAATAGCATACACCGTTTATCACCTCATCTCAAAAGTTACTAGCAAGTGGTATGGCGACTAATCTATAACTTCCAAGCATTAAATATCATTTATATCCCAAGAACATGTAATATAGCTTCTGATACCTTAGCAAATGCAACTGCTAGCATGTCACTACTTAGGGATAGATTTACTACTAAAATTTTGTATAAGCCTTCTATCACTGATAACATAACTAATCTACACACTTTTGGTGATAATCAATAGATACTACATATCATGGAAAGTGTATATGCCTTCAAGGACACAATAGTTGATGAAGATGAGGATGACCAGTCTCTGCAAGCTACAGTTTATGGCAAGAAAGGCAACCTCATCCCCAAGGATGTGGTTTCTCTCAATAGGCTCTATGATTTGCAGAACAACTTTCAAGGGGAAATAAATAAAAAACCCATAGCTCCACCATGAGGAATGAACATATCAACTTGGGAACAGATCACAATCTGAAGTTCGTTAGTCCGGGTACGTGCTGCACACTGCAAGAGCAACAAGTTTTTGTCCGCTTCTTGAAATAGTATTGGGATGTGTCTGCATGGGCATATGATGACTTGAGTACATGCAACATGCGTATAATCCAACATAGGATTCCAATCAAAGAAGGATTCAAGCCATTGTAGAAAGAACTGGGTAAAATACATCTGTCGCTTGAACCCCTTATACAGAAAGAATTGACTAAATTTTTGGATGCTCGGTTCACTTACAAAGTTCATTATGTTACATGGGTTTCTAATATAATTTATGTACATAAAAAATCTGGAGAAATCTGCTTATGCATTGATTTATTAAACTTGAACCACTCCCAGAACAAAATAAACTACCCGGTGCCATCAATAGAACCTATGTTAAATGCAATATGTGGAGCAAGAATTTTGTATTCACCTAATGGTATTTTAGGATACCACAGGTTTTGGTAGCAGAACCTCATAGTCTGATACTAGTTTACGAGAAGCTTGGCCATCACACATACTATCTGCAATCACTTGATGGGAGGATTGCCAATCTTCCTGTCAAGGGCCAAGATCTTAAACATTATTTTTGGTAGGTCGGGTTGCGCCCCACACCATGTACATAGTTTGTTTACTGCTTGTTGTTTTTATTATTCGCCTTTCTTACTATTTCTATTTCATTTTGTTTTGTTTATTTAGTATCTTGTTATTTTTGGATTTTGTAAATAAGTGTTTCCCACTATTGGGTTCTGGATTTTTGAATGAGTATGTGGCTGAGATCTAAAGAGTCTTGTGAAACTGCAACGCTTGGCCTGTCCTGCATCCTTCTTCTCTGTGCTTGGTTGTAACCTTCGGCCAATGCATTCTTGATGGAAAATATGAGCCATCTACAAGGGAATCTTGGGTCCAATTATGAACCTGTGTCAACGCTGGGAAACCCCATGCCTGTACTCAAATTTCTTCTTTGTGTGTTCAAGCTCATCCAACCAGTAGAAACTAAGAAGGGAAAACCTAAACGAGGGAACCTATGTCATAGGCTTACATGCTTCTCTAAAGGAACAACCTCTTCTACTCTCAATAAGTTGAGATCCCTCTTCGCCCTAAAAATGAATAAGTGCGTATTCATAGTCCTCTTAAAAAAATACAAAGGTGAAAGAAGAGAAAGGATTCTTGCACAGAAAGGTGAAGCATGCAACTTCACTGGGATACTAACTAGGCTCAGTAGCAATGGATCAATGTGTGTGTTCCTGTGTGACTCTGCTGGGGTGCTATCCAAGCTTGTTGGTAGTGAAATGACGCCAGAGATGAAAACTTATACTTTGAATATTTTTAACTCGCGAGCCAAACTACCCTTCCTGATTTCGAAACACTGTGATCAAACTGAAACTTGTTGGCATGTTTAAATGAGTTGGAAAGAGGTGAAACATGTATGTCCATGGGGTAAGTGGGGGAGCTGAAATAACCCACACAATGGTTCAATACTCCCTGAAAGACCAAGGCCCTAAGTTGTCAATAGACCAAGATAGAGAAATTGGAGTTCATGCAATGTGTCTCCAAGTGTTGTAGTGGCTGGAACACCTTCCAACATTTTGGCTTGCATTCAATTTTGAAGCCTTTAATGGGTTTTTCCTTGATGTTTGTAAGAACATGGGCTCATCGCGTGAGCCCATGTTGAGTATTTTGACCCTCCTCGCTCGACCATTCATTGGACATCTTTATGCATGTTGGTCACAATGTCATGCTTGCAATCATTTTCTCGCCATGCTTAAGGTCCGCCATCATGTGTACAAGTTGTGTCCATTTTGTAAACATCTATGACACTCACACATGAAGTCACATGCATTGTCGTGCAAGTGTTGTCATGGTCATTCGACGATCTATCACAAATGTCGCGCTTACCGCTCACATCGTCACTTAGTCACACTAAGTGTATGTTGTCTTGATGGTTCGAGGTGTCTTGTCATCAAAGAATGTTGAGTGTGTGTTAACGAGGCTATGCATGTATGAAGTCACTTGTTCACACACTTTGTCATTTTGTTGAAACTTTTTCAACCAAACCAACCTCCAACAATTAGACATCCACTGAGTTGCATTGTGTAGTTTTAGTTCTCAGGGATTATGTATTACTACCTAGAATTGTGTAGGGATTGAGGCTCTCTCACAAGAAGTCTACACTAGACAACCCTAAAATCGACTCAATCGACTGTCACCCAGAACAATGCGGAAGTTTCCTAGTAAGCCATTTCAATCAGCACTGCCCGCAAGCACATCAACCAAGCCTCCAGCTGGTCAGCCAGAGAGTTTGACTGGGTAGTGACCCCGAGACTCACTCCCCTAAACAATAATGCAAATATGCCAAGAATTCGTGCTATGCTGACTGAAGAAACTGTGCAGACATGTCGGACAGACACCTAGTGTCCATCATTGTCTCCCTCAAAAAATTGCACAGTTTTTGCAGCCCGTCACCTAGTTAGCCGACTTGCTGCATGCTCGGAAAATTGTGCCAATTTCATGACAAGTCCTCAAGCTTCCCAGCATCCCGCATAGCTCAAAAATTTGCAAGGATGTCCAGCAGGTCAGCCTCCTATCAATTGCGTAGGTTTTGCTAGCAGCACTTGTGCAACCCGCTACCATCGCCTTGAAAAATTTGTGCATTTTATCCAAGCAAGCTTCCTATAGCCCACTACCAGCTCCCTAGAGGAATTGCACAGTTTTTGCTGCCAACCCCCTCTGCTTCCTATAATTCTTCCGTCAAGAAATTGTGCATATATTCCCTCTAGCCAAGCTAGATCCCGTGGGAAGTCACTGTTGATGTGGATTTTCCATCTCAGTCTCCCAATGACTTCTGTGCAATTTTCATCAGCAGTTCCTAGAGCCCGCATCCCAGCTTGAAATATTCCTTAGACAGTTTCATAGCCTTGTCCTCTCTACCAGTCACCTGCACCCAAAAGAGAACGACAATGCATGATAGTAGATTAGTAGATTTATGGATTTGATGTTGTATCGTCATGAGTGATTGCAGATACACGTACATGGATAAGACATGATGTGACGATGAACAAGATGAACACAGAGAGAACATGCAAGGAGATTTGTTCACAAATAGACGAACGAAGAATGCATGTGAGGATATTCTTTCGCGAATAGATGAACATAGAATGCATGCGAGGATAATTGTTTGTGAATGGATGAACATATGAAGCATGCCAAAGTACAAGCGAAGGAGCGATGTACCAATGTGACATCAAGTGAACACCAATACCACCGAAGACTACACACACCTTGCCATGCAGAGGTGAAGTTATGATACACCAAGAGCACATCCATCACTCAACATCACTACAAGTCGACATGGACACCAGCAACAACATGAACATACTAGCACTGTTGTGTTGAGTTGTGTCATGAGTAATCTCAGCCACATCACTACTATGGGCCACACTATTGTAAATCAATGTAATCTAATGTGGAAGTCCAAGAGACCCACATGTAATATGAAGAGTCATGTAAATTTGAGTAGTCAAATAAGTAAAACAGTCATGAGGAAGTCAAGCAGCCACAAGGGTCAGTTTTACCCTTGGCTATAAATACCCCTCATTTGTACATGAGAGTTTGTAGTATTGTTTTTAGGAGCAAGCAGTGGCTCCAATGCCCCTCTCATGGTGTTAGTGATGTATGGTGTACTGATGTGTCTTGGAAATTTCACGTAATTCAGAAGCCTGATAATGGGCTAGCACATTTTCACATATGTATTGTAATTGTTTGTAAGAGTAATCTTGGAACACTTTTAATGCATGTTTCTTTAACTTGTGTTAAAACAATTGAACTATTTTGGTTGTTGTAATACAAATGTTTATGAAAATGTTTTGTATAAGTTGTTAATGTTGTCTTGCCCATGTAGGCTACCTTGCTGGACACTAGACATAACCTTTCCCATAAACTTGTTATAACGATTGTTGCACTCACACAGACTACTTCGTTGAGTGTTTGTGACTGCCGCATCTGTGTGTGTTGGGACAGGGTCGCCTAGGGTCATTTTTGGGGAAGAAAGCCCAAGTTTTGTTGTAAATAATGTAAATTCTCTGCAAGTTGTGGTCACAGAATGCATAGATAGTAAATTTTTGTAAATGGTTTTGCCCTCCTTTTATGTAAGCTCTGTCGATTTGTATAGACCTACCCATGATCGGCAGACCATGGGATTGTATAATTAGAAGAGTCTTAGAGAGTCTAAGAGAGAAAATAGAATGAATAATGAAGAAAAAAGGATGAAAATCAATGTAATGGGTCACTAGGTAGAAAAGTGAATAAGTTTTAGAGTAGAAGAGAGGCTCTACAACTGTGTGCACAGAGGCCTACAGTAGAGTCTGCAGCTGAGTGTGCGGACCCCTGCAGCTGAGTATGCAGTGAAGTATCGAGTCTATAAGAAGAACTGAAGTATTAATAAAGAGATTATTCCATAAATTCTTATGTTTATCTATTTCCTTATGTTATGAATGAATGTGATATTATGTTATGATTAATGATGGTGTATGAAATAATATGGTATTGATGTGCAATTTTACATGGTTTATATTGTGATATGAACGCGAGTAATAATAACCGATTACGCGAAGAATATCTTATTGCATGTTAAAGTTACGAATGATTAAACTGATCTGGGTAAATACGGGATTAAGGGTAATCACAGAGGTGCGTGAGTGGTTGATTCACCTATTTAGGGTATGGGAAATGGCACGATTGACACATCAGACTATGCACCTTCAAGGTAAATGATTTAGTTTTATTATATGACAGTATGTTTGATAAGTTATTAGGAAAATTTCAGATGCATTGGCTAGGGCCATATGTTATCAAAGAGATTACCGATGGTGGATTAGATCAAACAGGTAGCCACATAGAGCACGGCTGAGGTTGCAGTAGCACAAGTAGAGTTGGGAGGTGTTCGTAGTAAGATCTCTATGCCAACAGAGTAACTCTCGGGTGAGTCATGATATCTGTGTTGGGGGCCTGTTGGGATAGGGTCCCCTAGGGTCAGTTTTGGGGCTAAAAGCCAAAGTTTTGTTGTAAATAATGTAAAGTCTCTACAAGTTGTGGTCGCGTTGCACATAGATAGTAAAGTTTCATAAAGGGTTTTACCCTTCTTTTATGTAAGTTGTGTTGGCTTCTATAGACCTACCCATGTTGGTTCAGAAGGAATACGAAAAGGCATGGCACGATCAGCATGTCAAGCTGCACACCTTCAAGGTAAATGATTTAGTTTTATTATATGACAGTAAGTTTGATAAGTTTCCAGGAAACATTTTGATGCATTGGCTGGGGACATATGTTATCAAAGAGATTACCGATGGTGGAGTTGATCAAGTAGGCAACCATGCAGAGCATGGCTGAGGTAGCAGTAGCACAAGTAGAGCTAGGAGGTCTCCACTGACTCTGGGGCGAGCCATGATATTTGTATTGGGGGCCTGTTGGGACAGGGTCCCCTGGGGACAGTTTTGGGGCAAAAATCCCAAGTTTTGTTGTAAATAATGTAAAGTCTCTGCAAGTTGTGGTCGTGTAGTGCATAGAAAGTAAATTGTCATAAAGGGTTTTACCCTTCCTTTATGTAAGTTGTGTTAGCTTGTATAGACCTACCCATGGTTCGTGGGCCATGGGATTGTATAAGTAAGAGAGTCTTAGAGAGTATAAAAGAGATTGAAGAATGAAGAATGAAGAATGAAGAATGAAGGAAAAAGATGAATGTAATGGGTCAGTAGGTAGAAAAGTGAAGAAGTATTAGAGTAGAAGAGAGGCTCTGCAACTGTGTACGCAGAGGCCTAGAGTAGAGTCCATAGCTAGGTACATGGACCCCTACAGCTGAGTGTGCAAGGAAGTATCGAGTTTGTAAGCAAAAATGAAGTATTAATAAAGAGATTATTCCATAAATTCCTATGTTTATTTATTTCCTTCTGTTATGAATGAATGTGCTATTATGTTATGATGAATGTTGGGATTATGAGTTAATATTGTATTCATGCGTGATTTTACATCATTTATATTGTCATATGAATGTGAGTAATAATAATTATTTACGTGAAGAATATCTTGTTGCATGTTAAAGTTACCAACGATTATACTGATCTAGGTAAATACGAGATCAAGTGTAATCACAAAGGCATGTAAGTGGTTGATCCACCTATTTAGGGTCTGTGAAAGGTAGTCGTGAATGTTTATGGAGGTATAGAAGCTAATTAAGGGAGGTTATATAGATCAACCCTAAAGGATTATTGATCTACGTGAATGTAGGTTTAGGGTATAAATCAACATTACACTAATATTTGGGTGTGGAAACTTGGTTCCAGCATCCCCCCATACTGCTTCGGGTGAGACTTTAGTCTGCACTCCGCGGGTTGATGCTGAAAGGGCTAGTGGTGTAGGGATTTGTTTGGAAAAACTAACTTTGATCCTAGGTCAGGACCCACCTAAGCCAACAATGTGGGCTACTCTACTAGAATTTGCGCATTTCCTATTGTGTTGTGTGTCTCTAATAGAGTTGGGACTCTTCCCTTTCGATTGGAGACTCACTTCCACCCTCTCCCATTGCGGTGAAAGAACCTTGACACAAGTAACACTAGCACTCACCAGGCACACGAACCTCATTGTTCAAAGACAAAGTAGACCACTCTCATGTGCTGACAAGCAAGAGCAAAGGAAAATCTTTAAGATAATGGAAACCAAGCCATCATACTGGATGGGACTTCTACACCAAATGGTGTGAGTTCTATTTGGGACTTCATAACGGGGAGATCCCGTGAATGTTGACAGGTCTAGCACCGTCAACACCTCATGAAATTGATTCTCATGGTTATGAAAAATGTCTTGAAGTGTTTTGGAGGCTGGAACCTCATGCTTATGTAGTTATTGAATGTAACTGGTTAAATATTCCATTAGTCAAACAAGTTCCCTAATTTCTAGAAAGTAATTCTATATTCACTTCTACAAGCAGAAAATTACCTTTTGAGGAATTCGGTTCCTAAAGGGAAGAACTATGAATTTTTTTATCTATATATGATGTATTTTTTACTTATAAAAGGGTTGGTTAGGTTTTTATAGAGAAGACATTGAGCATTGTATAGTTTTGTTAAGATGTTTTAGTGAATGATGAAGGTCGAAGTCTAATTGTTTATGGATTCATGTATCAGTTGTTTATGATCATGTTTTTGTTTTATTATGTTATGCTATTTCCATGCTTAAATGTCATGTCTTCAATGTTTAGTTAAGCAAGAATTTATTTCTGAATTTAGTTGTAAGTGCTTTGTTATAGCTCATTGAACATTTTAGTGTTTTTCCTCCATTGTAATATCTAAATTTCATCCTTAGCTAGATGCTTTAGATGTTATCAATTCAACGAATCCTCTGCTCACCTTTCTACAAAAAAATTTCATAAAGACACCATAAGGATTTCCTACCTTTTCCCTACCTAAGGATTCCTCATTTCCCATTATATCATTGAAAATCATTAACCCAATATGACTCCATTCACAATGGATTTTCCCTCTTCCCTGCCATTAAATTTTTAAGACATATTCCTCTTTGATCTCAATACCTAGCTGAAAACCTAAGACAACTAGTCATCTAAGTGACTAAAGATTCAATAGAGAGATCCCTCTCTAAATCTGGAAGGGTTAGATTCCAGTTTTAAAGTCATTTGTGGTTTCCTTTGGGTTCCTCTCCTCATCTTGAAGGAATTACGAAGTGCTAACACCCTTAAACCATTTCTAAAATGTATAAAATTATCTATTTAAATTTAAAAAACATAAAACCAACTAATGAAACTCTTACCCAACCTCCTTTGTAATTCTTGATTATAATTATTGCTAGAAATGTTTGTCTTTTCTTTCTCAAATTCTGCAATATCAATGTTAGTACCATAAACTACACCAATTATAATTCTAGTATTGAGATCTAAGCATCCATATATATCGACTACTCTTAGTCTTCATTCACAACTTAGCTAATGAGCTTCCAAATAACATATTTTAAACCAAAGGTACACACTCACAAAAATTAAAATTTCTACAATTCATTATAATAATATTCTAATAAAATTTCAAGGCATTAAATATATACCTGATGCGATATTCAATTTAAAATGTTGAAACCATTCTCCATCCCTGATTCCTTCACCAACTTATTTGAATGATCTGGTTTTCCTCCCAACCATATCCAGGAACAAATTCTCCCCCTAGAAGCCCCGAGTTGTCTAAGCTCACAAGTAGTACCAAAATATAGCAGTAGAGAGATATACAAGGTAAGTCAAGGAAGATAAGTTTCACTTCCTTTCAATACCACTCATGTTCAACTCCATTGGGTAGAGATACTTCGTAATTTATATTATCGTTTGGCTACTCTCGAGGTCTCTCCCTTTCACAATATTCTTCAAATCTCTCCAACTCTTAGTATTACAATGCACCTCTCCACCAAGTGAGAATACATGAGACACATATATAGGAGGTGCAACAAATTATTGTCATAAAGGAGGAGTTATATGCATGCCTTGAAAAATATTAACATATTCCATTTAGAGAAGTGTAGCTCATGCCATTAAGGAGAGGTATGCATGCCTTAGTTAAGGAGAGTGTAACATATGCATTAAAGAGAGCATAAGAGGAATCTTTTATGACATGATTTCAATGAGTGTAAGAGGAATATGCCATGTCTTTTATGAGTGCATAATAGAGAGTGTAAAGTTTCATTAAGAGAGAGAGTTATGTAGAGCCTTGAGAGTCACCAAGGAGAGAGGTGTGAAGTGATTGAGATGCTGAAGGTGACTTGTAATTTCTTTCAATAAAAATATCATAGTCTCATAAAAGATAATAATAATATTTATGATTAAGTCAAGATTGAATTATTAGGATTGATTAGTGATAGGTTAAGTTATTTTTTTTCGACTATACTTGATTGCCAATTGATGGAAGGTGATTTACTATTTTTGAAAGGTCATACATAACATGCTAGACATGACTTACAAGTTTCATACAAACCCCATTGACCTACTTTTGTATTATAGACCATTCCTCAAGTTCCGATAATATTCATTATTATTCACTTCTCTTACCTCAGAATCAATTATGAATGATTTTATTAGAAGGTATTCATTCCAAAAACAAATTAATGATATCTTTCGAAAGCAGGTCGTAATCAAGAACAACTTTCATAATTATGCAAATATGATATCTATATTATTGAATCTACCTTGATAACTGTAAGTTAACCTATTTTCAAACTATAAAATTTCTCATGATTTATGTTATATATTCAATATGTTAACATGGTTTCAAGCCTTATTCCTTACTATTAAGACACACTAAAACATGCTATGAAAACCATACATTTATCAAACTATGAAGAATCTGATTTAGACTACCACAAGGGCATTTTTAGCCTAAAGCGAAGTTTTTTTTTTTTTAAGGAGAATTACCATCCTCTCAAAAGGATTCAACCTTTTGTAGGACTTATCATACAACTATACATCCAAGCACAAAAAACCTAAATCCAACAATCTCTTCAATTCCACATACAATATAATAATCTTAGGTTTCTAAATCATGAAAACAATTCTAATGCATGAAAATGTGATGCCACTCTCCTTCAATTTATCCCTTTAAAAATATCACAAGAACATATTCTTGTAAAACAAGAACTCAAATAAGATTTTCATTAATCACATACCTTTTCCTTTAAGTTCAAATGAAATAAATTTCTCACCATAGGAAATGTTTATCTCTAAACATGTTATTCTCTTAACAATTTATAAGTTAGTCAAGTTTCAGGAAAGTTGTTCATCAAGTTCATAAACAATAGGAATTTTGACTGAATGCCTAACTAACAATAGTTTAGAGCATTTCATGAGTTCAATCATCATAATTTCTCTAATTAATTTAGTTAAATAGAATTCAACCAATATGCAATTGATAAAATTATTAAGGAGACTATTATGACTTTTCTAGACCTAATTTGTCTTGAGAAAATATAAAATATATTTCATGAACTTATCACAATAATCATTTTCTACATTTCAATCATTTGAAAATCAATTTAATTCTACCTAAATCCAACAGATACAAAATAATTACAATACTAGAGGATAGATACCTAGTTCACACTTGAATCCATATATAAAAATTAGTTATTCCAAACATTCTAAACCACCTAATTGTGTTCACTATACACATCTTAGTATCTTCATTTATAATAAAATGAAAATAATGGATTTAAATCTCAACCAAATCCATGTTACAAATCTCTATCCATTTAACTTTAATTACACATAATCAATCCTCCTTAATCATCTCTATGAGATTCCATCATAATAATTTGTTCATTCTAACCAAAAAAAATACTTAGCTCATAGATATATGTTAGTATGGATTCCACACCCATACATAACTTAAGGAAAACATAACCTTCAATTTTTCCTTAAAATATCTTCCACAACCATTCAAGCACAAGTCATTTAAGGCTCTTATTTATTAGAAAGGTCATAACATCACCCAATATTTGATTAATTTCAAGTTATTTGATGCAAAATGTCAACCTAAAATTCACAAATTAACAACTGAAAAAATATTGTCAAGGAAATCATAGGAATTCCATTATTACTCGTTAAGAATGAATTTTTAAATCATATTTTAACACATCATATTAATTCACATATATTAGTCACGAATCTATATTCATAGTTAAAAGTGACATCCTTCAAGGTTACTTTTGTTAAGTTTCTATTAGTGTAAATAATAATAGAGTCAAAATTAACATTATGAACTCAATCATCAGATTAATTGATTCTCAACCTTACACGTGTTACACATTTCCAAAGAGTGCACACCAAGGTCATCATACTATAGTCCATATTAGGCCAATATTTTTCTTGGTAGATACAATTTCAGCTAGTAAAGATGGATAGAAAGCCCATATCACATTTATAATGATGCATCAAACATATATGAAACCATGCATGAATTCATTATATCTAACTCACCCATTGATAATGAAGGCATTCACACACTTAGGTTTAACCCCAAATTCTCAAGAACATCCTTTCCTAGCATGTCCTTAAGTTCTTTAACATATTCCCAATAATTTGTGTTAACAAAAATATTAAGGAATATAAGAATGCATTATTTTTCTTTCATGAGTTTCTAAATGGCATAATAATAATATCCCCTATGAACCCAATATGCTCCTAGGTCAACATACACAACAATTCAACATGCATGCAAAATCAACATTCATACATCATCAACCTATAAGAAAGCATGTTGGCTCATAAGGCCCTAGTGTTGTAGCTCACTCTAATACCATATGTAAGGTCCCACCTTACCAACCATCAATAGTATAGAGAAGTAAAAGTCACATTGAGCATTATTACTCAGTATATTTTTTTTAATCATAATATGACTAACTTAGATATCATGTGATCATGTTCCTTCATCTAATTCAATATACGAATATAAAATAAGAAGTTGGGGATAACTTTCCCTTAAAACCAATTCCAAAACACATTTCTCCTCAAGTTTAAAAGAAGCATGTGCTCTTTTCATACTTATAAGTGAGCCCTAAATAAGAATGGAAATAAATATCACCATAATTCCATGTGTGAGAATTAACCTAGATCAACCTATTTGATCTCCTATATTATGTTAAATAATTTCCACTTATTGACTCTTGACATCATAGCCAAAAATGCATGCCACAAGAACCTAAAATATTATGCTTCTATCACAAAAATAACATATAAGGGTACGAGTATTAACCTACTTGTAACAAGATAATTGGAGGAATATTCCTCTCTTCATAAATATGATATGTTTACTGACTCGTCAATTAAAAATTCCCAATGGAATTTCTTCAATCATGAGACTCGTATAATGAATGTTGTAGCAAGAACAAAAACTGTTACAAATTTAGAAGCATATTATTCTTCAAAAAGTTCCAAATAAAACAATGGAGTTGCCAAAATCAAGCACACTAGTTGTTTTCTACTATGATTAAAGTGCAAGAATGCACCCTTGAATACATGTAGCTTAGATGAAACTTATTATTCTCACACAAAATCTTACATAATTAATCACTGTAAAATTGTTTCCAACAACAACCCCCCTTTTTTAATGAAATCTTTAGACGATAAAAGTAACAACTGTCATATTATCTATTCACACTTCAGTAAATTATTAAATTCATTTTCACATTTAAAAACTTCCAGAAATAAGAAGTTACATCAGTTAAATAATCTACTCATAAATTTCTAGTACATAAAAGCTACAGTAAGTAAGACATTTACTCTAACAATTCATGTCCACAAAAGCTACAACCATTGAGGCCTTTTGACAAACACTTTGCAAGCATGAAATCTAAGATTATTACTCAGCCTATTTAACTCACAAAATTAATAAATCAAGGCTTCAAATTTTAGCATATTAAAACAAGGACTAATTCATCTCAATCCTTCACCAAAAACTTGACAACATGCACACACAACTAGGAGGAACAATCTACAAATCACCTAGATTTACTATTTGGGTCCTGATTTTTTTTATTTTTATTTTTGAATCAAATGGGGGACTACATGTCCATGGGGCACAAATACCCCCTAATGTTGGGCTAAATCACATCCAATACACCCTGTGATTCAGGAGCATCTAGACTTAGCCAACAATGTGATTGTATGTTCACATGTTGTGGCTTACAAGAGATGAATTTCATTGACCTGAGTGGTCAAAATTAGTTCTAGTAGAGAAGGTTGGATCTCTTAAATTAATCTTTATCTCAATTATTGTGACAATTAGAATATTGTAATATTTTTAGACTGGGATAAGTTGTTAGTATAGGTGTGTCTTAGAGCTTGGAAATAGGGATTTGATTGTTAGACTGATAAAAATAGGGATTGAGTTGTTAATGCAGTTAGGATAGGATTGATTCATAAAAGAAAAAAGAATGTAATGAAAGGGGGGTTAGATGATTGGGAACATAGTGAGTAAGTGAGAGTTTGAATAATAGATAGGGTTTGAGATTGGAATAGAGCCTAGACGAACTATTGTAATCGAGCCGAGAAGGCCAAGACTCTATAATTTCCATTTTGTTGAATAGATTATTACATGTGGTGTTGCGTGTTAATCCTAGTGTAGAAATTCATTTGTATCTGTGTATCGACATTCTCGACTTAATCGGGTATTTTTCTCTATTTAAACACTTTATTAATAAATCACAGTCAATTAGTGTTAAGGCTTAATATTGAGCTTAAGTGCTAAAAACCTTTCCTTAAGCACTTTTCTTAAAGTATAAATTAAAGCACATGGGTTGTATTTGATAAGTGGGAAGCGGTATCTCGCATGCCCAAAAGGAGGTAAATGGTTTTTGAAAAATTCATGAGATCAACCTTAGCGGTTGACATGTAGCATGAGAAAACCACTTTCCTCGTGTGCTCTCGACCTGATATCGTCAATGCAAGAATCTGCGCGAGATTGCGCAATAGCCATTTGATTGGATGGGTCACATCGACGATGGAGATCATCCGAGTAAGTTGATGAGCAAACAAAGTGATATCCATTAGATGTAGAGAAGTGAGATCAATGGCACAGATTGAAGTTCTCAATAAAAGGAGAAGTCAATGAGGGATCCACTGTGATTGGTTAGGTAAGTAGGACCCTTAGGGGGAAAATACACGTACATAATTTGTTTAAGCACAACTAATTTGTTATAAAGCTAAATAGTAGTCGAATTATAGATTACCACGATATTGTTAAATAATGAATCCATACATGTGAGGACAGTTTTTAATAGAGGAGGAATGACCTGTTATAGAGTTTTGTGAACCCAACGTTTCGGACTACCAAGTGAGTCCATCATCAGGGGATGCGTCAATAGATATTCTTCAGATCTTAATGATGTATCCAAGAGCTAAATTTAGGTTATGAGTTTAACTCTAGATAATCTTAATTTCTCAAATTCTGATGCATTGTCCATCATATCCCTTCCATGGTAGGACTTGATGTTGTTAAATAATTAGTCCATATAGGTGAGGAATGGCCTGTTATAGAGTTTTGTGAACCCAACGTTTCAG
>APFE030731770.1:462983-497899 GCA_000404065.3 Pinus taeda | reverse complement strand
AAGATCTAAAGAATATCTATTGATGCATCCCCTAATGATGGACTCACTTGGTAGTCTGAAACTTTGGGTTCACAAAACTCTATAACAGGTCATTCCTCTATTAAAATACCACCATATTTTCGTCAACCTCTTCTGTCATTTTGATATTAGAGCATAGAGATTAAGTTTTGCTACAGTAAATGTGCCACCAAGGAGAGGAGCTGGCATAGGTCAGGGGAGACCTGTAGCAAATGTAGTTCTGCTGGATGAGAACTGGAGTCTGTGTACGAGGATGGAAATAATGGATATTGCTCAAAGGAGAGAAACTGATGAAGGAGATGCCAGTGCTACGAAGAATATTCTAAGGAAGAAGAAGAGGATGAAAGTGAAGCTACCAAATTTCTCAAGATATTGGGCAAAGCAAGTGGAAGACCAAAGTTGGAAATACCTTTGTATGATGGGAATCTCAATGTAGAAGAGTTGATGGATTCGATCACTTTATGGATAAGTATTTTGACTATGAGGAGGAGTTTGATGACAAGAAGAAGGTGAAATTTGCAGTTACCAGATTGAAGGGTCATGCAACTATGTGGTGGGATGAAATACAAACATCTAGAGCAAGAAAAGGGAAGTCCAATATAAAAAATGTGATAAAATGGTAAGTAGATTGAAAGCCAAATTTATGCCAAAAGATTATTAGTTAAATGTTTTCAGACAGTTACAAAATTTGAGGCAAAAAGGAAAGACTGTCAAAGAATACAGAGAAGAGTTTACAAGCTGAGTATTAGAGCAGGACATGTAGAGGATGATGTAGAAAAGGTGGCCATATACATAAATGGATTGAGATATGACATACCGGATGAAATCAGCTTGCTGAGTCTGAAGACAATTGAAGATACCTATCAAGTAGATTTGAAGGCAAAAGAGAAGCTGTTGAGGAAGCAAAACCAAAGGAACAGAGGGAAATGTTAAGCAAGAGGTAGAGGAACTACTAGATCAAGATTTCAGCACCCTCAGGGTGAAGCAGGATGTTCAAGTAGTATACCACCACAGAGAGGACAATTTAGTAGAGGAAGATTTCCACCCAGAGGAAGAGGCTGAGGAAGAGAAATTTGGTGTTACACATGTGTAGAATGGGGACATGGATCATGGGACTATCCTCATAATAAAGTAACAAATTAAAGGAATGCGAATGTGGCTAAGGCAAGGGAAGAAAAACCTCAAATTGCAGACAAGGAAGAATCACCTGAAGTAGGAGAATCCTTGTTGTTGAAAAGGCTATTACTTAAGGCAAAGAAAGAGACAACAGAACCAACTCAGAGAAAGAGTTTATTCAGAACTACATGCAAGCCCAAAGAAAAATGAAGTCAAGTAGTAATTGACAATGGAAGCACTGATAACCTTGTTTCTATAGAAATGGTGGACAAATTAAGACTAGTGAAAACAATACCCCGTACTCCTTAAAAAGTATCTTGGTTGCAAAAAGGACATCAGCTTATTGTGACAAAACAATTCAAGGTAGAGATCCAGATTGGTACTTATAATGATGTGGTATTGTGTGATGTAATGCCAATGGATGTATGCCACATTTTGCTGGAAAGACCTTGGCTGTTTGATGAGAAAGCTATCCATAATGGGAGAAGAAATACTTACACTCTGGAGAAGGATGGAAATAAACACACACTATTGCGATTGAAGGATGAACCACACAAAGAAGTGTCTAGAAATAGTGTTATGCTGATGAGTGGGAAAGAATTGCTACAAGAAGTCAAGAAGGATGAAGAGATGCATTTTGCTATCATAGGGACACCCAAGGTAATTTTAACTTCCACAAACTTTGATGATTTATCTCAAGAAATAAAATCTTTGTTGAATGATTTTGTTGATATTATTGTGGATGAGTTTTCAAATGCATTACCACCCATCAGGAGTATTAGTCATCATATTGATCTAATACCTAGAGCAAGTTTTCCAAACAAAGTATCATACAGGTTAACTCCTCAATAAAATGCAAAAGTTTGAAGACAAGTACAAGAACTGATGGATAAGGGATTAATAAAAGAGAGTCTTAGTCCATGTGCTATACCAACAGTACTCAATCCAAAGAAAGGTGGTGAATGGAGTATGTGTATAGATTGTAGAGCCATAAACAAGATTACTATAAAGTATAGATTTCCTTTACCATGCATGGATGATTTCATCGATTGTTTGAGTGGGTCAAAGTATTTTTCTAAAATAGATCTGAAGAGTGTATATAATTAAATAAGGATTAGAGAGGGAGATGAATGGAAGACTACATTTAAAAAAAATAGTCGATTGTATGAGTGGTTAGTGATGCCTTTTGGATTGACTAATGCACCTAGCACATTCATGAGATTAATGAATGATGTATTGAAGGAATATGTAGGCAAGTTTGTCATTGTTTATCTTGATGATATTCTAGTTCTTAGTAGAAGCACAGAAGAACACCTGGAGCATCTTAAGTTGGTTTTAAGAACTCTGCAGAAAGAGAAACTGCTGATAAATCTGACGAAATGTAGTTTCATGGAAGAAGAATTAATATATTTTGGATTTGTAGTTTCTAAAGAAGGTTTGAAAATGGATGTAGAGAAAGTCCAAGTAATTTGGAATTGGCCTACTCCAACAAACATATTTGAGGTAAGAAACTTTCATGGTCTCGCAAGTTTTTATAGAAAATTTATTAGAATTTTTAGTCAATTTTGTGCACCAATTATTGAAACAATCAAAGAGACTAATCAGCCATTGAAGTGGATAGAAGCAACAGACTAAAATTTTAAGTTGCTAAAGAAGAAAATTACAGAGAAACTAGTTTTAGCTTTACCTGATTTTGGGAAATTTTTCCAAGTTGAAACTGATGCTAGTGGAGTTGCAATTGGAGTAGTTTTGAGTCAGGAGCAGAGGCGTATAGCCTACTTTAGTGAGAAACTAAATGAAGCTAAGAAGAAGTATTCTTCTTATGATAAAGAATTTTATGCTATTCTGTAATCTTTAAAAAAATGGAGACATTATTTGTTACCAAAAGAGTTTGTATTATATTCTGACAATCATTCATTACAGTTCATAAACAACCAACCAAAATTGAACAATAAACATGCCAAGTGGGTAGAGTTTTTACAGAGTTTTACTTTTGTGATAAAAAACACAAGTGGTAAGTTGAACAAAGTTGTTGATGCTTTGAGGAGGGTAAATTTCATTGTACAAGAATTAAAAGTAGGTGTTGTAGGATTTGAAGAAATGGTTGATATGTATAAAGATGATGCAAAATTCAAATTTATTTATGTAGTTGTACAAAATCCAATAATTCATAACAGAAGTCAGTGGTTAGATTATCTTATGCAAGGAGGATTACTATTTAAAGGTAACAAATTGTGAATTCCCAAATGTTCTATGAGGGAAAACATAATCAAGGAGAAACATAGTGGAGGATTATCTGGTCACTTTGGACAAGACAAAACCTTTTCTAAGGTAAATTCTTTTTACTATTGGCCAAAGATGCAAATTGATGTTAAGAGATTTGTTGAGAAGTGTAGGATATATCAACCTGCTAAAGGGAGAAGCCAAAATACAGGATTGTACCAGTAATTGCCAATACTAGACCGACCATGGGATGCAATTGGTATGGAATTTGTTTTGGGGTTACCTAGAACTCAAAGAGGGAATGATTCCATTTATGTTGTGGTAGACAGATTTTCCAAAATGGCACATTTCATTGCATGTAAAAAGACTAGTGATGCAACACATATTACTAATCTGTTTTTTCAGAGGTTGTAAGGTTACATGGATTGCCTGTAAGTATTGTGTCTAATAGGGATACAAAGTTTGTTGGGAATTTCTAGAGAACTCTTTGGAAGAAAATAGGTGCCAAGCTTAGTTTCCGTTCAACATACTGTCCTCAAATAGATTGACAGACCGAAGTGGTAAATAGAAGCTTGGGAAACATATTGAGAAGTTTAGTGTATAAAAATCCTAAGCAGTGGGATTTAGCACTTGCTCAAGCTGAGTTTTCTTAAAATGACACTCCAAACCGAATACTGGTATGAATCCATTTCAATTTTTTTTTGGAATGAATGCAAGAGGTGTGTATGAACTCAGAAATTTGGGTAAACAGGACACAAGAAGTGCAAAAGTTAAAGAGTTTGCAGAGCAGATGCAGAGACTACAAGAAGATGTCAAAGACAGATTGTAGGAAAGTAGTGGAAAATACAAACAGAGAGCTTATATGAAGAGGAGAGAAAAAGAATTCCAAGTGGCAGATCTAGTGATGGTATACTTGAGAAAAGAAATATCACTTGTTGGGACTTACAATAAACTAAAGATGAAAAAGATAGGACCATGCAGAATTGTGAGGAATTTTTCAACTAATGCTTATGAAATTGAATTGCCAAAAGGAATTGGAATATCACCTATATTCAATGTTGGAAATTTGTATCCATACAAGGAGACAGATTGAGAGCTAGAGAAGGAACCTACGGGAGATGAAGTTCAAACTTTAAACTGGGAAGAACAAATGCCAAAGATAGTCAAGAAAGAGGTGGAAGCTATTTTGGGGAAAAGACTATCCAAAAGAACCAAAGGATAGGTTTATTTGTAGTATCTAGTCAAATGGAAGGGACAACCAGTAGAGGATGTTAGTTGGATAACAACAACCAAATTTCAGAAGTATGGAGTAAATCCTAAAAGTTTGATGAAGAATTCTTTTCTTCCTCGAGAGGCTATTGTAGGAGCATCCAGACTTAGGCAACAATGTGATTGTATGTTCAAATGTTGTCGCTTACAAGAGATGAATTTCATTGGCCTAAGTGGTCCAAAATTAGTTTTAGTAGAGAGGGTTAGATCTCTCGAATTAATATTTATCTCAATTATTGTGATAATTAAAATATTGGATTATTTTTAGACTAAGAGATAAGCTATTAGTATAGGTGTGTCTTAGATCTTGGAAATAGGGATTTGATTGTTAGACTGATAAAAATAGGGATCAAGTTGTCAATGCAGTTAGGATAGGATTTGATTCATAAAAGAAAAAAAAAATTAATGACAGGGGGATTAGAGGATTGAGAATAGAGTGAGTAAGTGAGATTTTGAGTGATAGATAGGGTTTGAGAATGAAACAGAGGTCAAAGGAACTATTATAATAGAGCCGAGAAGGCCAAGACTCTGTAATTTCCATTTTGTTGAATAAATGATTAAGTGTGGTGTTGTGTGTTAATCCTATTGTAGAAATTCATTTATATCTGTGTATTGGCGTTTTGGACTTAATTAGGTGTTTTTCTATGTTTAAACACTTTACTCATAAATCATAGTCAATTAGTGTTAAGGGTTAATATTGAGCTTAAAAACATTTCCTTAAGCTCTTTTCTTAAAGTATAAATTAAAGCACGTGGGTTGTATTTGATAAGTGGGAAGCGGTATCTCGCGTGCCCAAAAGGAGGTAAATGGTTTTTGGAAAATTCACGCGATAAACCTTAGTGGTCAACACGTAGCATGATAAAAATACTTTTGTCACATGCTCTTGACCTGATATTGTTCGTGCAAGAATCCACACGAGATTGCGTGACAACCGTTCAATTGGACGGGTCACATCAACGGAGGAGATTGTCCAAGTAAGTTGATGAGTGGACGCCGTGATATCCATTGGATCTAGAGAAGTGAGATCAATGGTGCGGATTGAAGTGCTCAACAAAAGGAGAAGTCAACAAGAGACCGACGGTGATTGATCAGGTAAGCGGGACCCTCAAGGGGAAAATACACATACATAACTCGTTTAAGCGCAACTAATTGGTTATAAAGCTAAACAATAGTCGAATTATAGACTAGCACCTCATTTTTGTCAACCTCTTGCGTCACCCAGGCATGCAATTCTTTAAAGAAACAAAAGTTTGAATCGATAATGTCTCATTTACCACTTTTGTCAAACACATAATATGAAAAATTTCATCTACAACTCTACATGGGAAAGACAACCCAGAATTATGTTACTAAGAGTTTTTCATTGAATTTACAAATTTTTAAATCCATCATATGAGTTATTGAAACATTTCATAACCCACAAACTACTTCCTTTGACATAATTTTACAACATTATTGCAGCAATTGCTAGAATTTGACAAACACATGGCGGCCATGAACACTACAACCATTAAGGGTTTCTGTCAAAATTATAACAATAATATATGAAAAATTTGAATCACAAAGCATTGACTTATTGATAAGAATGAGACATAATCCATAACTGAAAATTACCTCCAACGTACCCCAAGCCTTTGATCTTCCAAACCATATTTTAGCTTCCATTATTTTTGCATTTTCTTTTAAAGACTGATTCATTAATTCCTCCATATATATTTTGGGTGCATGTAAATTTTCTTACTTCTCTTGTAAGTTGCAATTTAGCACTTATAGATGCATAAAGATATAAATTGATAGCATTACTCATTCATGAATTTTGTCAGACACTTTGAAAACATACATTGGAACCCTTTCTAAAATGCATCTAATTACCTATTTCAATTAAAACAACATAAAACCATAAGTAATGAAAATGTTACCCAACCTCATTCGCAATTCTTCATTATAATTATTGTTAGCAATATTTGGCTTTTCTTTCTAAAATGATACAATACCAAGGTTAGTACCATAAACAACACCAATAAAAATTCTAATCTTGTGATCTAAACCTCCATACATATAGACTACTCCTAGTATTGATTCTCAACTTTGCCAATAAGATTCCATATAAATAAGATTAAACCAAATTTACGTGCTCACAAAAATTAAAATTTCTGCAATTATTAATGCTAATATTATACTAAAATTTCAAGGAATTAAGTATATACTTGTTGTAGTATTTAATTCCAATTAATGAAACCATGCTCCACCCATGAGTCCTTAACCAACTTATTTGAATGATCCAATTTTCCTCCCAACCGTATCCAGGAAGAAATTCTCCGCTAGAACTCTCGAGCTATATAAGCGCACAAGAAGTACCAAAATATAACAATAGAGAGATATACAAGGGAAGATGAGGAAGATAAGTTTCACTTTCTCTCAATACCAATCATGTTCAACTCCTTTGGGTAGAGCTACATAATAATTTAGATTATCATTTGGATACTCTCAAGGTCTCTCCCTCTTACAATAATCTTCAAATCTCTCCAACTCTTAGTATCACAATGAACCTCTCCCCCAAGTGAGAATACATGAGACACACATATAGGAGGAGAAAATAATTCTTGTAAAAAAGGAGGAGCAATATGCATGCCTTGAGAGAGAGTAAGATATTCCATTATAGGAGTGTAACCCATGCCATTAAGAAGAGGTATGCATGCCTTAGTTAAGGAGAGTCTAACATATGCATTAGAAAGAGTGTAAGAGGAATATTTTATGAAATGATTTCAATGAGTCTAAGAGGAATATGCCATGTCTTTGACGAGTGTGTAAGAGAGAGTGTAATGTATCATTAATAGATAGAGTTATCTAGAGCCTTGAAAATCACCAAGGAGAGACATGTGAAGTGATTGAGGTGATGAGGGTGACTTGTAATTTCTTTTAATAATAATATCATAGTCTCATAAAAGATAATAATAATAACAATAATAATATTAATAATATTGATGATTAATGCAAGCTTGAACTATTAGGATTGATTAGTGATACATTAAGTGATTTTCATTGGACTATACTTGATTACCAATTAATGTAACATGATTTACTATTTTTGGAAAGTCATACTTGAGATGATAGACATAACTTTCTATTTTTATAAAGTTACTCCAGAATTGTCAGAAAATGTAATTTTATTAAGGAAATTCATCTTTGGTCTTCCCATGAGTGGTAATTTTCTTCTCGAGAAAATGGATTTCACATCCCTATCACATGTATCTTTGTGCCTTAGTAGATTGAGGAATCCTCACCTTGATCTACTCCAAATATCCAATATTCTAGATCTTAAAATTTTAATTATTCGCGACTCCACGCCCTAAACCTTTTATTATAGGTACAAGACTCCATGTCTTTATCTTTCATGGATTTAAGACTTCTTTCCTTAATTCCCATTGCTTCTCATCTACTCATCCTTGAAACTATGCGCTTCACCTTAAGGTATTGATTGTCAACTCATATCCATCTGATCGTTCATTGGTAAGGTCTTGTTCTAAGACCAAGAATTGTGCATGACTTGCATAGTCATTTTTTTTTTTTTGAATAAATGACTTCCATGGTCATTTTTAATTTGAAAATCCTTGTCTGCAGATAGCCACATCCCTTGCCACATCTTCCTCAATACAATATTAAGCATATATAGTAATACAAATAATGTATCATGACTTCCATAGTCATTTATAATTTGAGCATCCATGTTTGCAAATAATTATCCCCCCTTCCACATCTTGCTCGGTACAAATTAAGCATATATACTCATACAAATCATGTATCATCCATACATCCTAATTAACCATATGTTCAACATAACCATGATCATCCATGGATCTGTGTGTCTCAATCCTGGATTGCCATCCATGTCATACACCTATATCCAAACTAGGATACCAAAAGAGAAAACATTGATAGTATGCACTTAACCAAAATTAGTCTTTATCATAAGCACGTAGAAACCATGTGACCTAAACCAGGTCTATAGTATACAAGCATATACATAAGTGTGACATGCATTATATTTATATCATTGCATCAAAATCACCCTCTCCAAGTGTCATCAAAGTTATATCACTATGAATGGACACTTCAATATATGTGTGTGTGTGTGCGTGTTGTTGTTGGTGTAAATATCACAATGAGTTGTGCTATAAATCTCTAATAAGTTGTATGTTTATTTTGTTATTCAAGGGGATGTAATTGTAAATACTACATTGAGCTATGTTATAAACCTCCATAGGTATTATTTTTTGTTTTTAATGGTTTGTTTGTCATACATGTCATGGAACACCGAAGATGGTGTTCTCCCAAGGGGAAGGGGTCTGTAACATACTTTGGTTAAAGTTTCATTTAATAAAGTATATTAAAGGAAAAATAATAAACCCAAGGTCACATGACATGTATTCCAAGTTTTAATATTAATGGGCAAACATTATAGTGGGCATAACTTGTGGTTTATTAATGGCTATCAAAATTGGAAAAGGAAAGGAGGAAATACTTGGATTTTAATTATGAGAGAAATAAGGAAAATAGGAGGAAAGGAAGGTGAAGAGATACCAATATGCATTCACAAGAAATTAGAAGCAAAATAAAGGAAATTGAAGGGAAACAAGACATCAATGATAAAAAGGCACCAGAGAAACAATTCACAAGTTTTGGTCAATTTCGGCTTGGATTAGTTTTAGAGAGTGGGAGAGATATATAAAGAGAGGTCTAGAAAAACGAAAGTAAAGGACTAGAAAATGAAGGAAACTGACAAGGAAAAGAAAGAAAGGGAGCGGAAGGAAAAGGTCAGATCAACAACTGTAGCAGGAAGATAATATAGGTAACAGGTTGCATGTGTAATTTCCTTATTGGGATGTGAATGAATGATGGATGCATTTGATTATTTGGTTCATTTTCTATCATTGGCATGGGTTTTTCCTTGATTTATACTGGCTTCAGCCCTGCCTTTCCATTTCCTGGATAATGATGGTATGATGGGATTCATTCTTGGTCGAGATTTGTTTTTCTGGAAGGTTTTAGATGTAATTGAGGTGGTCTCAAGAAAATCCAAGGGTTTGGGGTGGAGAAAAGAAAATTCCTCTAGGTATGGTCAATGAATTTTAAGGCATACAATATTGTTTTAGTTATGTGATCTCAGGACTGATTTAGGTGAGATCACAGTATCTTGAGGGTGGAGGTGGTTTAACCTCTAGAGTCCTTGTTTGGTTATGTCTTGATTTATCCCATGAGATCCTACATTCATGCTTGGAATATGGCATTGGGGTAATTGGCTGAAAGAAAGATTTGGTTCATCCCAATCTATGGTCAGTGGTACATGGAAGTCCTAGACTTGGTTGGATTTTTCATATCATAATATAATCTATTTTCTCTATGTGATTAATGAGCATATGTACTGGTTATTATATGGGTTTTATGGTTTATTTGTCATGGTTTCTATTCTAGTTAAATGTGTTCGAATATGTAACTAGTTTTGGTGTTCATAATGTCTTATGCACTATTGATTTTATGTATTTAATGTAAAGAGAAAAGAAAAAAATATTGTGGTTATTTTTATAGTATGGGTTTCATGCTCAAGAATAATTTATTTATAGGTCAAAGAACCCATTGTGTGCTTCTAGGATTTGTCATAGAGTCAAAGAAGTCAGGGAGTCATTGCAATATGTAAAAGAATCTATTGTGAATTTTGTATCATGTAAGAAGAGTTTATTATGAGTGAAAATTATCCCTCCAAGACCAATTCGGCCTGCAAGAATACAATTCAGCCTGCAGAGATGAATTTGGCCTCATTATGACTATTTGAGCCTCACAAGGAGCCTATATATAAGAAGCATTCAACCTCACTTGGAGATATCAATAAATCAAGTTCGATCTCAAGAAGATCAAGCAAAAAAAGGAGAAAAGGTCAAGGAAAAATAAGGATCCAACAAGGGAAGCTGACATATAAAGTTTTACATTCATTTCTCTCACACTTGTGAAGGGAAGCTAGGGTTTCTATTGCATTAAGGACAAATTTTCCACAAAGAAGGCTGGAAATTTTGATCAAGACACATCATTATATTGAGTAGGGAAAAGAAGCAAGTCAAGAAAAGAATAAAGGAGGCCTAAAATAGCCTCTTTCTCCCATTGTGTGAAGCTACAACTATTGTGGGAGGGGAAAATTTTACAAACCTGCACTGCAGGCTAATTTTTTTTCTAGGGGTTGAAGTTGCTAGAAGGTAAAAATTAGTTTCTCAATGCTCAGTAAGGAAACAAGAAAGGTTGTCTTGGCCCCCGAGGGGTCTATTTTTTGGGTCTAAGGTCTTGCAATTCATCATTTGAAGATTATACAAGAAGACAGGAATTATTGTGGGGTTTCCTCTCTAGGAGAGGTTTTGGCCCTAGCTAGCAACCTATATCCTGTGTCCATTGTGTTATTGATCTTGATATTTTGGTATTTGTTTGATGATAAGAAAAGTATAATAATTAATAGAAGAAAAAAATAATTGTAAATAATACAAGATGAAATAAGAATCATCATAGGTAGTTAACAAAGTAAAGAGAAATCAATCTAATCTAGTTGCCACTGATTTCCCAACGAAATGTTGGTTATACTCATGGTTCTATGATGTGCTCTAGCTACGACTCTTATTCATGATTGTATAAGTTGTCAAATGTTTGATGAATAATGCGATATTGTTGATTTAGCTATTTAGAGATGGTATAGATCCTTCTTGGTGATTCTTAGATGAACTTCAAAAGCTTTTGATAATATATGCATTCATGACTTGTAGTTTCTATGTTCATCATATGTTTGAGGAAATGTATATCATGTATTAGGAATGTCTAGGTCAAGATCTTGCTCATTTTTGAATGGTTGACATTTTTATCATCTTAGTTATGTTTCTGGAAAGTCGTAGGCAAGTATGTGAAGTGGATTGGAGGCTAACCTAAAAAAAGTGGCATAGATTTCACCATCGCATGCACAAAAATGGGAAATTTCAATCACAACCATATGCATGCAGGATTATGGGTGTGGTTGGAGCCTCATAATCGCATGCACAATGTGTCAAGGGTCTAGTTGGGGTGTTAGGCTTGTGAAATATAAGTTCAAGCTTACGATTTGGTCATCATAGGTTATAAATTGACTTTTGCATGATCTAGTGCTCCTGAGAGGTATTAGAATTTTTTTGGTTTATTGATCCCACTTCCATAACTAGATCTTGGAGGTTGGGTCATGTCACGGTAACATTGAACTCATGTTTAACTCAGATAACATGTAAAATCATGCAAATTTGGGAGGGGTGGTTACAATAGTTACATAATTTATTATTCTAATTGTACGAAGACTACCTAGAAGAACCCTGCATTTAGAACTTGATCGAATATTGAAAGGGGGAATTATTAAATGAATTAACCACAAAGGAATAAAGAGAGTATCTATTAATAAAACAATAAGTAATTAAAACAAGAAGTAATTGACTAACCCAAACAAGAAAATATGAATATCACGGGCTATGTCTAAGTAAGCCATAGAAAGAAAGAAAATTTTCAGAGACTAAATTTGTTCATATAAAATAACATATTCAAATAACTTGCCTAAATCATATACATTAATTATGATAAAGTTATTGGTTTAGGAACCTTAGATATGCAACGAGTACATGGTATTATTAAAAATATGAACAAATCAAAAATGAGTTTCTTATGCATACTTTGGTCTCAAATTGAAAAATTTGTTCGGAAACAGAGAAGCATGTTAAGAAAAATGGAAGTGCTGAAGAAAATAGCATACTCAATGTCGAGCATGCAAATAACCCTATCCTATAAAACTGTAAAGAATAAATGATGGCCATCATTGAATGATATATTTCCCCATTTGAATTCAATACTTGTTGAAGAAAATCAGTATCAAGTCGAGGATTCATACACGGAGAGTTAAAATGTTATGCAACCAACTAACAAAACAAAAGAAAATATAGATCAACCACTTGGAAAATAGAAAATTTGAGGAGGAAACCTCGTGTACATGAAATAAATGAACAATTCTTGGATTATACAAATGACAAGGTCTCTTTGGTATATATAGGAGTCTAAGGGGTCACAATATAATTAGAGAATACATGACAATAATAATGTAACAACAATAATAGCAATCGTGGGCTTATATGGGGCACAACAGTAACAATATGTGGGCTACATGGGTAAACAAATAACTGTAGGGGGCTACACTAACAATAATAATAAGGGCTCCCAGAGGTGGGTGTACATCGGAATTGATGTGCTGGTAGGGGAACGAGACAACAAGTTGTTTTTCCACAAGGCCATCCATAAACCTGCACACAAAGCCATCAAACTAATTTACAACAACAATAAATGGCATTTAAGTTGGCACTCTAATCAACTCGCCTGTGTCTACCAACCTCGGCTCTGCATAATGGTGCCCTCAGGTAATTTACATTCTACCTCCTCTGTCTCTAATCCTATGCCTCTGAATTGCCATTGTCCCCTTGCTACAGTGGAACCACATTCACGCACTGCTACGAGTAGGCGCTACAACATTCTATGCTGCATTGAATTTGGTCCAGGTAATCATTATTCACAGAGTTTTTTTTGCAACCTTATTCTCCATTCTGAGCCTGCTGAAATTTCTACCTCTGAGCCAACCTCTGAACCTGCTGAGCCCTCTCAATTTTCAGTGTTGACTTCACACAAAAATTCTCTTCGACCCCGTGTCATCATGCCCCAGCTTTGCCATAGAATGTGGAGCAACAGAGGGAGTAGCAAAGGCAGACTTCCTCGCTTTCCACCATCACCAGCCTCAGATTCCTCCTCCCCCTTGGCTCTTTATGTCTCAGACTGCTATCCAGACACTCGCAGTGGCAGAGGCCACTCATGAGCTCTCTGCTCCCAACATTCACAAATCGCCTCTCTAGCCTTTGACATCCCCTCCAACTCACAACAACCCTTTCACTCAGCCCAGTTCATCTATTGTTGCTCCCTGAACCAACCACTCATAATAGCCACCATATCAATTACCTTCCACAAGGAGCCAGCCAATGAAGATGGACGCCCAATCTACGAGGAGCTAGCCAGCAAATGTTGGACACCCACATTGTGTAAAGGAGAAGAGGGATAATCCTCAATATAAGACTACTATAGAGGAGAATAATAGAAATCCTTAGGCGAAGGGCGACATGGGTGCGTTGCAGCAGGAAGAGGATGACATAGATGCATACAGGTGTTTCATCATTGAAGAACACCCATCAGAACTGCATGACACATGACTTGCCAGCATAGCATGACACATGACTCACCATGTGTCTTCAGGTTTCAGGTTTCTGGAAATCACATCAATAGTATTATTTTGTGCATTTTTGAAAATTATGCTAGCTACTTTTTTCATTTGTCGGTTACCCCTCCATGGGTAGCAAGTTCTTTTTTGTAAATTCATTTTTTGGACTGGACTAGTTTCCCATCTCTGGGCAGTCTCAATCTTGTTTTGATGCTTTATGCCTTCAACCTTGGCACTAACTTGCAAATGCCAAAGCCTCAGTGTATTATTATGTTACAGTAATATAATTTAGAATTACTTAGAAAGAAAAACAATAACAATAAGGGGTTAGACTAATAATGACAATAAGTGGGATAAAATAGTATTATAGGGACCTAACATGCCCCTCTCCTTCAAAATAGTGTTGTCCTCAATGCTTGAGTAGTTATGGATGCTTATGTATAAAGTTATCATCCTCCCATGGGGAATATTCTGTGGGTAAGTTCTTCCACTTAATGAAATACTATGAAATTGATTGATTTCATAGTTAATAGGTTCTTGTTTCTCTGACTGATTTAGGCTCCAGTGTGATTTTCCTTGTCCACCTGATTTGGATTTAAACACGAATGCAACAAAATACAGAGATAACCATAGATATAGAGATCAAGAATAAATAATACTTCATTTCATTAATGTAAACTACTGAAATATGCTTAGAAATAGAAATGGAAATAAACTAGCTCAGGCGATGGTAGCTTATCTCTGAGGAGAGATGTGGAGGCTACATGCCTCTGAAATACCTTACAATGAGGCTTGAAGGCCCATTTATTGTTGAGAAGCAATGGAAAATCCTAAAAATCCAAAAACATAACCCTAGGAGATGAAGCGCCAAAATATGGGCCCCGTTTGGGTAAATTGGTACATCAACTTCCTCGGGTTGTAACTTTGACATATGATCTTTGTTTGACGTGCACAATACCTAATCAGAAAGATCTATCTAAGGAATACATCTTTTTTATGAGAAACATCAGTCCATGGACCCATGTTTCTCCCAATTGTCCCAAAAAACGTTGTTTAGGGCCTCAAAACGGCTCTGGGAGTTCAGGACCTGAAAAGCTGCTAAAAATAGTAAATTGTGCTACAATTAGGGAAACTGAAAAACTGAAAGAAACAATGGTGGGAATCCAAGTGGAATTGGTAGGTGGCCACCAATATCCACCTGGATCATTCCTCCCCCCTTAGGAAGCAATGGTCCCCATTGCATTGATTTCCCCCATGAGATGAGGAAACTTCTGCTGAACTTGGTCCCTAGTGAGCCACTTGCCCTGGTAAAGGAGTTGGCCTTCTTTGACAAATTGATACAGTTGGATCTTCTATTGACGAGTGTGCTTGATCTACGTGTCAATGATCCGATCAATTGCAGCTTGTTCCATGCAATCTGGATTTAACTCTATTGGTGTGAGCTGTTTTGCAATGTCGGATGTATCTAGTAATGGTGGAAAGTATGGCTGAAGGTGGTCCACATTGAACACTAGGTGCAGGCCAAGGAATGGGGGAATGCTGAGCTCACATGCATTGTCTCCCATAGCCTTGGTAATGGTGTAAGGACCATATCGGGGTGGTATGAGTTTCCGATAGGATCCAGTAAGGTGTTCCTTTTGCAAATGCAACCAGACTTTGTCCCCCATCGAAAACTTGTGTGGCACCCGATGTTGATCATGTCACTGCTTGTACTTGGAATTTGATTTATCCAGATTGTCATGGACCTGCTAACCAATATGTTGGATGTGCTCAATGTAGTTGTTTTTTCCTTTCTGTTTCTAACTAGACATGAGCAAAATTTGCCTAAATAGATGGAAATGGCATGGTCACATCAATGGGACATAGTGGCTGGAATCCAAAGCCCACCTGAAAAGGGTTGTGGTCAGTCGAGTTGTGGAGAGCCCAATTATAGCTGTGCTAAACATAGGGGAAGTTCTCATCCCATGTGCATGGCTACTTTGAGCTGTACACTCACAAAATGTGTATGATCATATTGTTGACAACCTCTATCTAGCCATCAGTTTGGGGATGGAAGGTTGTGGAATTAGTGAGTTTGGTGTCTAGCATTGAATAGAGATTGGACCAAAATGTACTGAGGAACCTGTTGTCCTGATCTAAGATGATAAACTATGGGATCCCAAAGCGTACCCACACTCATTCAAACAAGAGTTTAGTAGCGGCTTATGTTGTGATATTCTTCTTGTAGGCCGCCATAATGGCCATCATCGAGAACCTGTCGGCGACCACAAAAACACAATTGTATCCGTGCTTAGTAGGAGGAAGGCCTCACATGTAATCTATTGAAATGGATTCCCAAGGTCGACTAGGGGTAGGCAGCGGAGTATAGAGGCCTTGCTTCTTGATGGTTAGTTTGGAAATGGTGCAAGTAGTGGAAGATCTGATGTACTTCCCGACATCTTGTCGAAGATTCAGCCAATAGAAATACTTTCATAGTACTGCCACCATTTTCTCAACCCCAAAATGCCCAATACCCTGATTGTAGTGTCCTTCCCAAATCGTCTTGGCATACTCACTTGAAGGAACACAAAGGTGATCTAGGTGGCATAACAGGGCATCCTGGAGGTGAAAATATGGAACATGTTGACCCTCCAAGAGTGTCTAGTATGTGTGGCCCAATTCTGGGTCACTTTTGTAGAGAAGCATCCAATCAGAAGTCTCGTTCCCACAAGAGTCGAGCATGATGGTTAACGCCATGATCGGTGGTCGACTGAGGAAATCTGCAACATTATTGGTGCTTCCCTTCTTATACTTGATATTCAAATAAAACTATTGTAGGAATGTGTATCACTTATGATGGTAATCATTCCGCAACTTCCCTTGGGTCTGTATGAACTGCATGGGCCAGTGATTTGTGTAGATGACCATTTCCTTCCCCAAAATGTAATTCTTCCATTGTCAGCAGGCCTGCACAATGGAATACATTTCTTTTTCATAAGTGGGATACTTCCAGACTCTGTCTGAAAGTGTCTCACTATGATATGCCAGTGGATGCTAGTGTTGATTAAGGACTGCCTCAATAGCATATTCAAAGGCATTTGTCTCAATCTCAAATGGTTGCTGCAAATATGATAATGCAAGCACTAGTGCTGAGTAAAGGAGATGTTTCAACTCTCTGAATTCCTTCTGTTGAGATTCAGACCAAAAGTATTTTTCTTTTGCTCCTCCCTTGGTGACTTGACTCGAGGGCCAAGTGATATGAAAAAATCCCAAGACGAACCAATGGTAGAATTTATCAGAGTGGTTGGAGATGGCCAATCCTGAATGACTTGGATCTTGGATGGATCCACATGCACCCCCTGTTCATAAATAATGTGTCCCAGATACTAAACTTAGGTCATCCCAAAAGTACATTTCTCCAAATTGGCACATAACTTGTGTTGTTGCAATGTTTGGAGAACTTGTCGGATGTGGTGGAGGTGCTCTTCCAAACTTTGGCTGAAGATTAGGATGTCATCCAAGTATACCACTACAAATGAGTTGGTGAATGGCCGCAATATTTCATCCATTAGCCTCATGAAGGTTTCAGGAGCATTCATCAACCCGAAAGGCATAATGAACCATTCAAAAAGGCCCTCCTTGGCTTTAAAGGTAGTCTTCCACATAACAGAGGGTTCGATTGGTACCTGGTGATATCTTGACTTCAAATCGATCTTGCCGAAATATTTTTCCCCATTTAGTTGATCCAAAAGGTCATCAATTCATGGGACCAGGTATCTATTACAAACAGTGCTCTTGTTCAATGCCCGATAGTTAATACAGAGTCTATAAGTCCCATCCTTATTCTGTACCAACACGATCGGGTTCCCATAGGGTGATGAACTCGGTCAGATGTGACCTTTCTACAACAGTTCTTGAATCTACCTCTTGATTTCATTGTCCTCCAGAATAAAGCACCGATAGATTGGTCCATTGGGCAGTGGCACACTTGGGGTCAGCTTGATGGAGTGCTTGACCTAACAGTGCAAAGGAACCCCTATGGTGGAGGTGAAGATTTCCTCGTACTCTTCCATGACCTTGTCCATCTGTAGTTGTCATGTGGAGGGGCCCTGTCTGGAGGTCGTAGCCATCGTCATCCTCTTTCCTTGAGTGTGTATCATCAAGAAAATAAATTTCCTGATTTTGGAGATGAGCTTACTGCATTGTTTTTCAATAACAAAAGAGATGGCAGTAGGTGGTGCTACCTCTGGTATCCTGTACAACTTATTTCACAAAGTAGCAATAACAACACGAGGCCTTGACTCATACACAGCATGTCACTTCCATAAGTATGGTTGGCCTAATAATACATCACAAACATCAAGGGGAGAAACGTCACATAATACCTCATCTATGAAGGGCTTGATGTTGTATGGAAGGTGACACTATTGGCTCAAGCGAAGATCTCTTCCTTCATGAAGCCACCTGATGGTGTATGGTCATGGATGTGTTGTGGTAGCTAAGCCCACCCGCTTCATGACCCCTGCTGAAATGAGGTTCTCTTGGCTCCCGCTGTCGATAGCGAGCTGTAGTGGGGAGCCCTTTAACCACATCTGGGAGTGGAAGAGGCACTCCTCCTCCTCTAGATCTTTGGGTTCGTCCTTCCAAATCTTCATGGTGGCAATGGTGGCATTGGGCTCCACATCGAGTTAGAACATGCATCTGATTTCAAAGACTTTAGCTCAGCCACTAGTGACTGCTTGGCCTCACACTCACTTTTGTTGTGAGTGGAGCTCTTATGGAACTCACACCACTTTCCCATGTCCTTCTTCAGCTTCGCGGTGTTGTTCTTTGCTTGCGCCTTTAGTAGGTTTTCCTGAGCTACCCCGCCTTGGCTTTGTCCTTTGTTTAGGTGTTCGAGGGCGCCTTTCCCTTGCTTCAGATTTCGATATCTAAAGTATCACTTCTTCTATTTAAACTTTTGCTTGATCTTGACAGCGTATCAGTACATCATGCCGAGCGAGGAGATGTCCAGGAACTCCATCTCGTCGTGGATTTACGTGTGTAGGCCACAACTGTATTTTAGTATCAAATGCAGCTCAGAATACTTGATATAAAATAGGCTTACAAACGAAAATCGAAATAAACTAGTTCGGGTGATGGTAGCTTATCATTGAGGAGAGATATGGTGGCTAAATACCTCTGAACTATCTTACAATGAGGCTCAAAGGTCTATTTATTGTCAAGAAACAATGAAAAATCCTAAACATCCAAAAACCTAACCCTAGGAGATGAAGTGCCAAACTATGGGCGCCATTTGGGTAAATTGGTACATCAACTTCCCGGGGTCATAACTTTGGCATACGATCTCCATTTGACTCTTACAATACCTCATTAGAAAGATCTATTCAAGGAATAAAAGGTTTTGATAAGCAACATCGGTCCATGGACCCATGTTGCTTCCAATTTTCCCAAAAAATATCGTTTAGGGCCTCAAAACGACTCCGGAAGTTGAGGACCCGAAAAACTTCTAAAAATAGTAAAATTCGCTACAATTAAGGAAACTAAACACTGAAAGAAACAATGGTGGGGGTCCAAGTGGAATTGGCAGGTGGCCACTAATATCCACCTGGATCACCACCAAGGTTTTGCAATACTATTTAAACTAGAAGCCTATCACTAATAACCTTTTCTAAGCATGAAACATGTAAAATTGGGTGTGCTCAAGAAGGTGAAGGAACAACCAATTTGTATACCATAATACCAATATCTTTCAACACTTTGTAAGGACCATAATACTTAGGTGATAATTTATTATCCTTCATAGTTTCCTTGAGGGACATTTTTTGTATGGTTGTAGCCTTAAAAATACCCAGCCATCTACATCAAAACTCCTTTCACTTAGATGTCGATCTACCTGTTGTTTCATTTGATTCTACGCTAGAGTGAGGTTATCCCTTAAGAGTTGGAGAACTTGTTTTGATGCTCGATGTGATCATTCACTACTTGAAACTTGGAATTCTCACTTAAAGATGATGTGATGGATGGTGGATGATATCCATATAATGCCATAAATGGGGTCATCTTTGTTGCGGTATGGAAATAAGTGTTATACCACCATTTAGCCAGAGGTAATCACTTGACCCATTATGTTTGCTTATTAGATACAATTAAATGAAGATATGCTTCCAAAAATTTGTTCACTATCTTAGTTTTCCTTTTAGATTGAGGATGATAAGATGAGCTATGAGATAATTGAGTACCAAGACAAGAAAATAATTTCGTCTAAAAAATTTCTTGTAAAAAATGGTATCTCTATCACTTGCAATAATATTTGGGTTTTTGTGTAGCTTTTGAATTGTTTCCATAAATGTAGTAGCAACTGTATTGGATTTAAAAGGATGAGATAATGCACAGAAGTGTACATATTTGGTAAGTCTATCAACTACCACCATGATGACACTCTTTCCTTTAGACTTGGGTAAACCTGTGATAAAATTTGTTCATACCTCCTCCCAACACTAATTTGGAATGACTAAAGTTTGTAACAGACCCAAGGTCTTAATTGTCTCAACTCTATTTTGTTGGGAAACCAAACTTTCTTCCACAAACTTCCAAATATTAGATTTATGGCCATCCAAAAAAAAGTCTTTCTTGATCCTGTGATAAGCTTCTAAAACTTTTGAGTGCCCTCCTATGGGGGAGGTGTCCAATTCCAAAAGCATTTTTTGTTGAGTTGGGAATTCTTATCGAGATATAAGCAATATTTGTTCCATAATGAATCGTTTTTCTAGATAAATGTATCATGTGTATTGGGATCTCATTGCATCTTTTGAATGAGTGTCCACACCTTTTCATGATTCTTCGATTCATCCCTTTCTCCAGTTATCCAATCATGTTGGATAATAGAAATGGAATAGAGAAATGCTTACGTTGAAGTGCCTTCCCATTAGGTAAGGTCATCATTTCTTTAGTGCATGTAGTATCACCAACATTTCCTTCTCATAAAAATGTTTTTGTAAATACTTTCCCTTGATTGGACAAATTTCAAAAGCAATGGGTCTTCCTTCTTGCATTAAAACAACCAAATCCATTTCCTTAGGCATCACGTTCCACAATAAAGGTTTTTGTGAAGTGTGGTGTAGCTAAGAATGGTGCTTAGCACATTTCCTCTTTAAGACGTCCAAAGGTCTTTGTTGCTTCCAGATTCCAAGAAAATGCATCTTTATTCAGTAGTGTTGTTGGAGTCGTTGGTATTCTCCCACAATTCTTAACAAAATTGTGATAATACCTTATCAACGTGAAAAATTCTCGAAGATGTTTTAGGGTTGTGGGGATTTTTCATTCTTTAATGGCTTTAATTTTGTTAGGGTCTACCTTAGCACCATTATGAGATAAATATGACCCAAATATTCCACCTCCTATACTCAAAATAGTAAGTTATAGGTTTTTTCATATAATGGTTTCTCCTCCAATACTTTGAGTACCCTGTTAATGTGTTAAACATGATCATTCCAAGGCTTGTTGTAGATTAGCCTATCATAAAAAATACTAACACAAATTTTCTATGGAAGGGTTTGAAAATGGAATTCATCGAACATTAAAATGTGGAAGGTGCATTAGTAAGGCCAAAAGGCATGACCAAAAATTTGTAGTGACTTTCATGAGTTCTAAATGTTGTTTTCGAAATATCTTCAGTCTTCATTCTAATTTGATGATACCTTGAATGAAGATCCAACTTAGTGCAATAAAATTCTCCATGTAATTCATCCAAGGATTCATCAATGAAAAGAATGGGAAATTTATCTTTAATAGTTATCTTGTTGATTTCCTTATAATCCAGACAAATATGTCATGATCCATCCTTATTGCGCAACAATACTACTTGAGCACAAAAAGAACTTTGACTAGGTCGAATTATACCAACATCTAACATTTCTGCAACCATACTTTCAATTTCACTCTTTTGGGCATAGGGATATCTATAAGGCCTGATGTTTAGAGGAATAGTTCATGGAATCAAGTGAATAGCATTATCATAATCACAAATAGGTGGGAGGCCTTTAGGAGTCTCAAATACCCTCGAATGATTGTCTAATAGTTTTTGGAGGTATGGAGAAATAAATGATTTCAATGTTTGAACCTCTAGTGACCATAAGTGTGTAACTAAGGAACATTTATTTTTGTTCAAAAGATTTATCATGCCGTTAGAGAATATTATCTTCCATGGTTTCCCTATGATACCCATTAATTCAATTTCTTGTCCTTCCAAAAAATATTCAGTAAAAGTTCTTGAAAATTAAAATCTATTGTCCCCAAAGATTGTAACCATTGGAAACCTAGTACAACATCAGAAACACCCATTGGAATGGAAAGAATTTTAATATTCAATAAATATTACCCCATGGTTATCTTGGTATTATGGCACTTTCAAGATAAATTTATATCTCCTCCATTTGCATCCATCACTTCACACTCTCGTGTTGAAAAATATAAAGCAATTAAATTACTTGCCTATCTTACAATGAATAATATTAAATGCATACTACCTAAATCAGTTGTCACTATCACCTTTTTCTTCTTCATATATTCTTCTATCTTGAGAGTTTGGGAAGTGGTAATGCCCACCAATACATTACAAGATATGGTTGGATTCATTTCTTATTTCTCTAGGGTTGGTTCCTAGTGTATATCCTCTTCTTTGGATGTTTCTTGTTATTTTTCCTCCTCCTTTTCGTAATCTATGTAAAATAATTTCTTCTCAGCACACTTATGAACTTTATTGTATTTTTTGTCACACCTGTAACAAATCCTTTTTCCTCTTTTTTCCTGCAATCATTGTGGTGTTAACCTTGTAGGCTGTGGAAGGTTAGGAGTAGCAACAATTCCATATTTATAGTTATGAGAGGTAGACCTTCTTGTTTCCCTAATTGTTCCTTCAACTTTTATTTCCTCCATGAATTCCTTCTCCAATGAATTAGGTTGCCAAAGGCAAACCTCATGTTGGATGTTATCCTTTACAGGCCCTATGAAGACATTAATATTATCCTCTTTTGAAATATCAGTTACCCTGATATTGAATTTTCAGGAATCCTTAATGTGCTATGTCATCAAAACCTTTTGTTTGAAATTTATTAATTTTCTAAAGTAGGTGTTTTTCTATGTATCCTCATAATGTGCTATCATTTCCACCATAAAATTTGACCAAGTGAGAAGGCGTTTACTAGAATAAATACATTGATACCATACAAATTGATTTGGTTGTAAATATAAAGATGCAATGTGTACCTTTTGTGTGTGTTGCACATAATGTAGATCAAAATATTGCTCCATCCGTAGTATCCATGCTACCTCATCCTTGTCATCACACTTCATCATATTGATCTTTGGAATGTGGTTGCTATACAATCCAATCTTAGAGTCTCTAAAATCATGATTAACATTCCTTTTGTTCTCATCATGAGTTTCATGGAATACATTTTCGCCATCATGAAGCATTTCTTGTAGAAACTTTGTCAAATCTTCCTTCAAACCTTTCATGTATGCTTTTAATCCATGCTTCAAACCTTCATGTATACTTTTAATCCATCCATCAAACCTTCCATGTATACTTTTAATCCATCCTTCAAACCTTCCATGTATGTTTTGAAACCATTATTCAAAGCATCCATTTTAACTTCCATTTCGATTTTTGTTACTCTTTGTGAGAGAGAAATTTGTTGCACTTGGTCAAATAATTTTGATATATCATGTTGATTTTTTTCCTCTTCTTCATTTGTCATAGTAGAGATTTATAGTTTCTTACTGGGAGTATCCATTTTCTTTGTTTCGAGGTATATTGGAACCAAATAATTATATTTGTACATTACTATGCCCTTTGAATAACTTTAGACTAATTTTTCAAACAAAACTTATGCATATTTTAAAAAATACACAAATTTTTCTTCTTGTTTTTTGGAGATTGATACTGAAATTATTTTATCTAAAATTTCAGCTTCCCAAGGTATGAAATTTGGTGCTGTAGTAGAAATATGAGTCTTCTTTCCACTGTCACAAGTCAAACCAAGATTGGATTCTTCAATATAAATTTATGCCAAATATCCCATGATGACTTGATTTTGCATTGGTTCAATAGAGAAAACTTGTAGGGAATGCCACGTGTCACTGTTTCAACCTTCACCTTTAAATTGATACACAATAAACTACCACCTATGCATTTTCAGTCACTTTTTATGGAATTCAAATCTAATCCTTGAGAAGAAAGTTATGAAAATTTTCTCTAGGTCACATGTTTGAGACTCAATTGTGGAGAATGTTGAAACCCTAATTTATTCAGACCATATCTCAAAAAATATAGCAAACCAAGATATGAAATTTCTACAAAACTTTCACCAAGATTTCGACTCGAGGTGGTCCAAATTTCAATTTATGAAACTTCTTAGGAAAAAAACTATATCGAAACTTCCAATATGGCATTTTTGAAGCAAGTAAACCATAGAATCCAAAGCTATGACACCAAATGTTATGCAACCAACTCACAAAATAGAAGAAAACATAGATCATCAACTTTAAAAATAACATCTTTGAGAGGGAAACCTCCGTTACATCACATAAATGAATAATTCTTGGATTATACAAATGACAATAACTCCTTGGTATATGTAAGAGTCTAAGGGGTCACATTATAATTAGAGCCTACATAACAATAATAATGTAAGGGAACAATAATAACAATAGTGGGTTGTTGTGGGGCACAACACTAACAATATGGGGGCTACATGGGCACAAAAATAACAATACAGGGCTACACTAATAATAACAATAAGACAAGTACACTAATAATAACAATAAGGGCACTACACTAGTATTATAAGGACCTAACATAAATGTAAAGTATTAAAATGAATTAAGTTTGAGTTGGGATCTTGAGTTAAAACCTCTAATAAAGATAATAATTTATCTTAGTATCTGCATCATTATACTTAAACCATATAATTAAAGCTTAAATCGAAAACCTCAATAACAAATTACCTTAAGAGCTTTTCAGAGAAGGAGTGACTTTGAAAGACCTATCGTAAAGACAAGGAAAATTTAGAAAATTTTGAGCATAATGTAGATATTATAGCCTTGTAACATAAGGAAAAGTGGAATTCAAAATATAATCCTTTGTTTCTACATTATTAATTCACTTGAACTTGGAAACACCCTTTTTCAAACAATGGATTGGGGTTTTCAAAATAAAACCAATACCATTTTTATGATAAACTTAGTATAATAGATTATAGTGCCCTTTAATATTTATGTAGAGACATTGATTCAAAAAGAGAATATGATAACATTGAGAATAACTTAAATACTCAGAAGACCTTAGTTTTTGAGATTCAGAAAAGAGTGGCAGAGTATGGATCAATACTTGGTCGGAATCTTTGCATCCATGCTTTTAAGGGTTTATTCAACAATTAGTGTGCTCAATTGAAAACCTTGTGAGTGAAAGAATTGTAGAAAATTTTCGTTTAACATATAAAAATTTAATGTAACCATTTTAATCATGCTCACCTAAGGTAAGAAGGGTTCAAAAGGGAAATATAGCATCTTAGATACCAATGGTTTGAGTCTTTCGAAGTGGATACACTCCTTTTTCAAATGTCTATAAATGCTTAAGTGGTTGTTGATGCAAAAAAGGAGCCTTGATAGTGCATGTGTAAGAATATAAAATTTAAACGCTATTGCTTGAAAGCTATCCTCTTCAAAGACAAAATATATCTTCAAACCTCCAAGAAAATATCAATCATCTGAACCTTTGTAAAGGATCTTCATTGACATACAAAAACCTTAAGGTATATTGTTAGATGGTAAATGTTTGTGAATTATTCCTTAGAGAACCTATAAAAACCCAAATAGTATAAGAAAGTTTCTACTCCTTTGAATAAATGATAAATCAAAGGAAAGAATAATAAAAACCCTGACCAAAAATAGTCAATGGAGAACTAATAATTTACCATACACCTGCAACATGAGGGGTTATAGATGAAACCATTTCACGGAAGATTCCAAGCACCATCAATCATATAGGAACTTTGGACAGAGGTTAAACCCTAACTTATCGCAATGGAATTCACTAGTTACAGAGAGTAAACAATACCAAATGAAAATCCAGAAGGGTAGTCAATCAAAACAACATAATTCATCAAAACCTCATCATCATTTGATCATAAAAAATCACCATAACCATTCATGTGTGACCTTTCTCACATGGGAAAGTTATAGGGAATAATCACGTGCTCAACCCACATCATTGTGGATAACAAATATGACTAAGGAAGGCATTTTGTGTTATAGTTCTATAACATTTGACTTGAATATTGAAGGTGGTATCTTCAATTCACGAAAAAACCCACCTCATAAGCGAATTTGTCGCATAGTGATAGTAGGTTTGAATTTAGATCTAAAGGTGGTTTGCTTGATTCATTGTGGGACCAAATCTCAAAGGTTCATAGTTATTTTCATTGAAGAAAAGATATAATAAAATATCATGAGTTTAAAAATATCTTAGAATAAGGTAGAAAATTTATATAACACATAATATGAGAGATCAATTGTTCTGAGTATCAGGCTTTGGATGGATTAGTGATCCATGTCAAATATCCTTTAACTATTGTGAAGCACGTGCATGTTAAAATGAGATACATGTCTAAGGTTCAAGAAACCACAAAGTGGGGATAATAAAATTCTTTCATAGTACAAAAGAAGTTTTCATTATCACATAAACAATGTATTCATGTAAAGAGACTTTGTGAATAGAAAAGAAAGGTTCAAGTAATTTTTGAACACAGGGTTAAGGGTGAAAGTCTCTTTTTTCCATATATATAGATATAACATTTTAAAGGATAGAAAATAATTTATGATATCCATAATGGTTTATGTACATATTCTTTGGAATCTCACTTATGAATGTACTCATGTGTAACATCAACTAAGAATGATGTTGGATATCAATGGCCATATGTTAATTGGATTAATTAGAAGTATTTTTTCTTTGTATGCAATTTCGTGGTACATTACAAATACGAGAAAAAAAAAAACTTTAAAAGAAAAATGAATGAAGAAAACATATAAACAATTAAGGGCACAACAAATAAAAATGAAGAGTGTAACAAATAGAGAATATAAGGAAATGCATAAGGATGAGGGAATGGAAATTATAGAGCATGATGAATAGAGAAAAGAAGAAGCTAAAAAATAAATAGCATATTGACAAAAGAAATAATTTTCAACCAATTCAAGCATCATACATTATGAAGAAAAAATTCCTATGAAAAAGATAAAAACTCAACTTGTAGCTCTTCTTGATGTAAATATTGTACATAAAGAATCTAGCGATAGGATTTATTGATTAGTTTTGTGTATGAGTGAGATGTTTGAATTTAGATATTTAATACAAATAGAAGTCTAATTTCCATGAAATGTGGAAGCAACTAACTCATGAGAATAATACTAAACATATTTAACATATTTAAAATCATCTTATTAATCATTGCATGAATGAAATGATGTTATATCCTTCTCAACATTGGATTTATCAAACACTTAGATAAATCAAAGATATGATCTCTCTTGGCTTTTAATAGATCTATGATTAAGATAACTATTTATTTTAATATTAAATTATAATTACATATGATTGATATTATAATTTAATTATTTTATAAAATTATAATTTTTTATTATATATATATAATACTTCTTTTTTATTTAAAATGTGTAAATCTATTTTTTTTTTTTAACTTTTGGACATGTTTTTAAAACTTTTGGACAATTATTCATTTACTAAAACTTGGTATTATCAGAAATCATTGATAAAATGGATGAATAACCCTCTAAAACTACAAAAACTTGGAATAATTAAACTATATTTTTATAATTTATAGTTTTTAACCATTTCAATAATAATAATAATATTTAAAAAATAAAAAACTAAAAAATAGAAATCACTAATTCGTTCTGTATTAAAATATTTTCTTAAAATCCAATATTATAATTTTCACTAAAATTATGTAACCAACTTCTTATAATAAACCAAAAAACATTTCATAAATATAAAATTTTAAACTTTTTCATTTTCTCATTACTGCAGCATATTGCATCACCTCAATCCATAATCCTATGTAAAATCACTACTAGTACTTCACTGTGCAGATGCCAACCATACCATTTATTTTAGCACCACTTGAATCTATGATCAAACAACATTTGTTTATGTAAATAATTCTAATGATTATGAAAAAAAAAACATATTCCAATTATAAAATATTAAACCTTTTTCAGTTTCTCATTGCTACGCATATTTCATCACCTAATCCATAACCTATCTAAAAGCACTACTAGTATTTCGATGTGTCGATGCCAAACAATATCATTTATTTTTACAACACTTAATCCCGAATCACAATGGGTGTTCACGCGCCTAACCCCCACTAGACATGATGATTGCCCAGATGCAAAGCAGGTACTGCCCTAATTTACTATTTAATACGATTTGCTGTCGAAATTTGATTCAAATATTCTTGATACACCACATCTTCCAATATAACGATCTTATGGTCCCTACGAATGTGAAACAAAAGACAAGTGGAGATTTCACATAAGATTTCCATTTTAGTTTGTGGAGCATTTAGCATCTTCAGTAATCTGTGTGATGTTAAATTTGTTGTCTTTTCCTTGGTAGCATTGAAAGGGACAAAGATTTTATTTTTCAAGATGTAGACTTCACACTTAAATACAAAACATCCAACCATTGATCAAACTGATTGACAACCCTATCTTCCTACTACCACATAAATGGCCCACATGCCTTGATGCTTCGACCAATACGAAGCCGGTGGGCTCCACCAACGCCAGCTGATGGTTAGGGTTTTAATAAAAAGTCAGTGCCTGAGACATGAGGGCAGTACTGAGTTGGGAAAGCCTCTAAAATGTACAACAGAGAGATTAATACGAACACATATCATATAGACATGACGTAAGTAATGACATTAACCATGTTACAGTTTTCTTCATAGCCTGTCACCAACAAAGCGGAATTAGGAACATCAGAACAAGTTGTAGTATTATTGTGGCATGCGGTCTCTTCAGTAGCTTCTGGTTATTACATTACACGTCGATTTCAATTTATCAGTCAACCAAAACAATGAATTCATTTTCGAAGAGAACCTTGAAATACTTTAACAGGGCAATAATAGGAACCAATTGATCCAAAACCAAGAACAAAAATTTAAAACAATCAAGCTGTCAAGTTAACCCTCTTGCTCAGATGCCTTTGAAATATCAGAGGTCGTATTCCACAGCTACAGATTGGCTGTTTCTCACTTTCACATTCTTCCTCATTGATGGACGTAACGATTCCAATTTAGAGAAAATCTTGGCCCGTGACTGTCATGTCTTATCCCATTAGTCATAAACCAGTCATCCTATTGACGGAGGGAATGATATCCACAAGGATTAGTTTGTCATTAAACAAGAATTAGCTTCATTATCAGATGCCTTAGATATCTATGACCCTCAAACTACTATTACCTTCGTCAATATTACACCTACTGCTACTTATGTTATGTCTCTAAATTTTAGTGTAGGCCCTCCTCCATTTCTGTCTGTCTTTATCACAGATATTGTGGCCTACTAACCACCACAAGACAGGGTCTCAATCATCTCTGCTATTTCACTACTTGATTTGACCTTCACACAGAAACACCCCTGAAATCACATTCCCAAATTTTCAAGAGCCACCTCTCTTGAGCTTGATCTGCCAAAAGAAAACCAACAATATGCCATCCTACTTCCTAGCTCAAACCCACTAAGGTATGTGACATTCTTGTGAACCCTCACATGATGATCTTGCTCTTGGTGGATGATCATGGCCTCCCTTTAGCAACCCTTACTCAGCCCTCAAACTCGACCTACTTTAGGACTACATTTCTCCTAGTCTCCCTGACCAAATGACGTCCTTCTTACTTGATGTTCTTACCTTCATACTAAGGCCTCCTTATATATATTTTCTTATCTAGGCCTCTTGGGAACCCTATATAACTTACGGGCTTTTTCCACTTAGACCTTAGGAAATATCATTTTTTCTTTTTATTTTTCTTTTAGATTTTAAACCCCATCTTCGGTACAAAACCCCTTCGCTTGGGTTCTTTTCCCAAAAATCCTTTTGTGAACAAACTCACAAACCCATTTCACTAGGCTTGTGGAGTACCTCCCAAGTTACACAATTCAACAACATAGTCTAGCTGTAATAACCGTAACTTGGTCAAGCTCTTGTAGTCAAGCAAGGACTTGGTTGGGTTCCCAAGTTGAAAATTAAGGGTAGTTGTGAGGTCATGATAACTAGGGAGGGTGAGGGCATGCCAAGGAATGAAAGGGTGTGCTAACACATGCCAGACAATGTCAATGCATGATGAGGAGTTTTAGGGAGTGTTGAGGCATCGCAATGGAGAACTAGGTCAAAATGCATGGAAATGAACAAATAAGAGTGTGTTCCAAGGAGTGTGAGTGAATTCAAGTGTGCCAAGGATGAAGTGTGTTAGAAGAAGTTCATAATAAGATTGCAAGAGGCAAGCCCACTTTTGTGATAAGGGGCTCGACAAATCAGTTTTAGACAAATGGATACTTTGTGTTGGGAACAACATTGTTTCATCTTTATCTATTATTTTTATATGACATGTGGCACACTTTGGCCAAATTCTCATGTTTTAAACTATTTTAGACAATTGCATATTATACATTGTTGTGTATAAGTTTTGGAGCACTCAACTTGTGTCAGATTATATCTTTTATGTCTTGTGCATCTTGTGGTTCTTGAAAACTCTTAGTTAATTCTCTATTGTTTATATGAACTAGACATACAATTGAAATATTGCCTATGTAAGCTATCTTGCTTAGTTTGTTTATGGACATGGCTAGATGTGATCCTTGTCTTGGGAAGTTCTTAAGTGGGACGAGTTGAGATTGGACATGAGTGGCCTAAAATGACTTGTTGGTAGTTATTAGGTGAACAAGGCACAATCTACTTGTAGTAGGTGAAATTGGTCAATTTTTTGAGGTTGAAGTAGGCCAATGTCACATGAACTGTAGTAGCTAAGGACTTGATTGGGTTCCCAAGTAGTGAAAAAATGTAAGGTTGGTTGTGAGGGCATGAGTGAAAATGTGTACTACGGAATCCTAGTATGTGCGATATAGTTCAAAGGCATGTCAAATATGCTAATATATCTCAAGTGTTAAGGCATTCCAAGATGTGCAAGGGTGTGACAATACATGTCAGGGACTGTCAAGGAAAGAAAAGGGAGGAACAAGTTGAACTACAAGGAAGTGAACACATAAGAGGGTTAATAATTCATCAATTTACCTTTTCCAAGAGGGGCATGCTAGGCACATCAACACTAGGTTCCAATACGTGCCAAGTGCCAAGTGTTAGTGCATTATAACTACTAAATCTTTCTTTGTTACTTCTCATATACTTTCCAATAATTGATCTCAAATAAATTTAATATTAAACCATGCCAAAGCATACCAAGGCATCTCAATGAATGCTATAATGCTAAGACTTGTCAAGCACCAACACCTACCAAGTATCGATGTGTGTTAGGGAGTGACACAGATGATATGAGGTGGCAAGGAATTTCTAAAAGTGTTAAGGTGTTCTAGAGAGTGCTAAGGAAATAAAAGGAATAGCCAAGCTAAAACGAAAGTAAATGAACACATAAGAGGGTTGATAAGCCAATACTTTATCTTTTTTCAAAAGGGGCATGCTAGTTACACTGATAATAGGTTCCAATACATGCCAAATGCCAATATCTCCCAAGTGTTAATGTATGTTAATACATGCCAAAGTGTTCTAGGGCATGGTAGGGACTATAGGGCATGCCAACACATGCTAGGAAAGTGCTATGCTATGGTAGGGTGTAGCAACATGTGCTTGGGTGTCCTAGTCATGGCAAGATGTTCTATGTATAAATATGTTCCAAGACATGTGAGGTGATAAGGGGTGTTAGTGTGTGCGAAAGCATGTTAAGGTGTTAGGCCCCTATACTACTAGTGTAACCCCTTATTGTGATTAGTACAACCCCCTTATTATATTGATGTACCCATGTATTGTCGATATTGTTACTATTGTGCACCATAGAAGCCCACTATTGTTATTATTGTGCCCTTACATTATTATTGTTATGTTGGCTCTGATTATGTTATGAGCCCTTAGACTCCTATATATAGAAAGGAGGTCTTTTCATTTGTTCATCCAAGAATTGTTTCATTTATGTAATGTAAAGGAGGTTGCCCCCTCGAAGAGGCAGAATTCTAAGGTGTTGATCTATCTTTTCTATCTTTTCTTGAGCTGGTTTCATAACATTTGGTATCAGAGCTTTGGATTCCAGGGTTTCGCTGCTCCAAACAGGTCATCGTGGCATTTTCGCTATAACTTTTTTCTGTGACGTTTCAGAAGTCGCAAAAAAAACCCATTTGAGAAGAAATCGCGCTAAACCTTGGGCCCGAATTTCAGAGATTTTTGCGCGATATTTGCGGAGATATGATCTGAGGAAGTGGGTCTTTTTGCAGACTCCTGAATTACATTCAAAACCAGTGACCTGGGGAAAATCGTCATAACTCTCTCTCTGAGCATCGGATTGAAATTTCGTAAGAAGGTACAGAAAGAGGACGGACTGTAGTTTCTTGTGTGCATTGTTCAAGTCCAAAGGTCGAAACAGTGACTCGTGGAACATCGTACAATTTCGCTCTACTGAACTAGTCTATAATCAAGTCACTGTGGGAGATTTCGCATAACTCTTCCTTGGAGAATCCAATTTGGGTCAAACTTGTGGCATTGGAAAGAGGACACAAAGGGCTACTACAGGTCATAGTTTCAGAACTTAAAGATCTGAAAATACAAAGTTACCATCATTTCAAGATCGAGCTCCTAAAATCAAGAAAAAGCAAGATGAGGAAATTTGATGGCAAGGATCCGGTAAATTGGATACGTCAGATGGAGCAATATTTTGATATACATGGTGTACCACTATTACAGAAGGTATGTATTGCATCTTCATATTTAGAACCCGATCAATTTTTATGGTATAAAGGGCTTTTTTCTCGTAAACGACTTGTTACGTGGTCAATTCTCACAGAGGAAATGATAGCACATTATGAGGATACAAAGAGCAACACCTTCTTTAGAGCAACACCACAACAATTGGAAAGAGTAAAAGGGCTTTGTGACATACTAGAAATTAAAATTATGGCAACAATGAATTCCACCCCTCACAGCTATGAAGATGGAAGTGTTGTTTCTCCTAGCCTTCCACAACCTATAAGAGTTACACCACAACAATTGGAAGAAAAAAGAGAAAAAGGGCTTTGTTACAATTGTGATAGAAAATGCACTAAAGGTCATAAGTGTGTTGAGAAGAAATTATTTTACATAGAGTATGAAGAGGAAGAAGAAAAGGATCAAGAAACATCAAAAGAAGAGGATATACGCCAGGACCCCACCCCAGAGAAAGAAGAAATGAATAAGACCATATCTTGTAAAGCATTGGCAAGAATTACCACTCCTCAAACTCTCAGGATAGAAGGACATATCAAGAAGAAAAAGGTGCAAGAAGTGAAAGATCACATCGAGAAAGAAGAAATGATTCCAACCATATCTTGTAATTCATTGGTCGAAATTACCACTCCTCAAACTATCAAGATAGAAGGACATATCAAGAAGAAAAATGTTCAAGAAGTGAAAGATCACATCGAGCATCAAGAAATTAATTCGACCATATCTTGTAAAGGATTGTAAGAAATTACCACTCCTCAAACTCTAGAGATAGAAGGACATATCAAGAAGAAAAGGATAGCACCAAGATATGGAAGGCTGAAAAGCCTGGAAATCTATTTGGAAATTTAGATGGTATGGGATTCTTGGCTGAAAGAAATTCTGAGAAAGCAGAAGAACATTCAGTGTCTACTCTTAAGCAACCGGTTTGGAGAAATGGAAGGCGGCCATTGCAGTTGGAAGAAAAACGTCGTGCTACTTACAGGCCATTTAACCAACTAGAGAATGGAAATGACTCAATACTTACTATTCTAGATGGGGAGTCAAAGCAGCTAATCCCTGTTGGAATTCGGTCAGAGCATGCTTATGAAAGAAGTCTTGCTCGGTTTGCTGCAAACCTTGGACCAGTTGCCTGGAAGATTGCAGCTCAGAAGATAAGGAGAGCTCTACCCCCAGGTGTCTCATTTGGCCCTGGATGGGTCGGTGATTATGAGGCTCCTCCTCGTGCTTTATTGTCACATGAAAGAATATCTGTGGCATCAATGTCCTCTTCCACTACCTCGCCAATTGTTCCAGGTGAAACCAATATTAAATCAAATAACGCTGAAGATAATCCCAGACTAAGAGATGAAGGGCTTCCAAAGAACTTAATTTCTGAAGGCAGGACTGTTACATCAGCTACAGCGGATTTGTCAGCAAGACAATTGGTTTCAAATTCTGCAATATGTCAAGGGATAGATAATTGCCAATCTATTCGTAATCCTCAATCTGAAGTGATTGGGCATGGAACATTAAATTCTAGTGGTGATGGAAGAGCTAGTTTGCCTTCTCCGGAAGTAAAACAAGGCTCCATAAGGTCAGGTTTAACTGTTACCACATCTAGTGACCTAGCCCTTGCAGGTACAAAATTTGGTTCAGAAGTAACACAGTCCAGATTACTTGAAATGGTCTCAAGAAATAGCACACTCATGCATGGGGCCTCATTAAAGCAGGCTGATGGTTCAAGGTCCATTGCCAGTCTTCAGGTAATAAAATCTGAAAATATGACAAATGACAGTGATGCGCGTGGTGTTGCCAGAAAAGCAAGTGATGCATCAAAACATGGGTGTAGTTCTCCTGGTACAAATATTGCAGTCACCACAGTAAGCTCTTCTCTATGCAACTATCAAGCTGGATCGAGAGTTTTGCAGGGAAATCAAGTCGCAAGTAGTCAAGAACATG
>APFE030731770.1:405726-460738 GCA_000404065.3 Pinus taeda | reverse complement strand
CACATCGAGCATCAACAACAAGTTCTCCAACTTTTAAAGGATAATGCCACTTCGGTGCAAAATCAAACGAAACAATAGGTAGATCAACATCGTAGTAAAAAAAGTTTTGATGTAGGTGATTGGGTATTTTTACAGCTACATATCAAGCAAGCTATTTATGAGAAGGAAATGTTGGCAATACTACATGCAATTAAAAAATGACGACCTTACCGAATGGGACAACTCTTCAAGGATGAGGATGTGGAAGCATTCTTTGTGCTATTTCTATTATCCAACCAGATTGGGTAAATGAAGCAAGGGATGAATGGAAGAAGGACGAAGAAGTATGGCCACTTATTCAAAAGTTGCAAAAGATCCCAATTCAAACAATATTGTTAGAAATTGAAGAGGAAGGAAAAATCATATTGGAACCTGTAGCAGTCACAGGAACAAGAATCCGACAGCTACAAAATCAATCAATTTCAGAGTATATCATCAAGTGGAAGAACTTACCCACTGAAGATTCCACATGGAAGGACAAAATTTTTATACAAAAGCATCAAGAACTACTCAAGCGTTGACGACAACGCTTTTTGAAGGAGAGGGGCATGTTAGGCCCCTATACTACTAGTGTAACCCCTTATTGTGACTAGTACAACCCCCTTATTATATTGATGTACCCATGTATTGCCCATATTATTACTATTGTGCCCCATAGAAGCCCACTATTGTTATTATTGTGCCCTTACATTATTATTGTTATGTCGGCTCTGATTATGTTATGAGCCCTTAGACTCCTATATATAGAAAGGAGGTGTTTTCATTTGTATCATCCAAGAATTGTTCATTTATGTAATGTAAAGGAGGTTGCCCCATCAAAGAGGCAGAATTCTAAGGCATTGATCTATCTTTTCTATCTTTTCTTGATCTGATTTCATAACATAAGGTGTGATAAGAGTGTAGAGGAATGCTAGGTATCTCTCATTAATGAATTGACAGAGATTGATTATGTCCTAAATAATATAATTTCTACACACACTAGCGGAACTTTATCTAAAGGGAATTTGTTAGATACTAAACCTAATAAAGATGAATAATGTATTGAATCACAGGAGAACTATATTCTCATTACTTGAGGGAAATGATAAATACTAATTAATTCTTAACAAATTGAATAACTCCAACCACTATGGCATTGGACACATCATTAAAAAGACTCCACAACAACATTGGTCTTAAATTGTTTCTTTTGATAAAAAAATATAATGACATGCACATAGCATCATCAAAAACTCATTGGATTGATCAATGATGACGAATATTTTTTGATCATGACCAAAAGTAACCAAAAAGAGCATTGGTGAGGTCAAGAAAATATGGTCACTAGAAGTGTCACCAAAGAGATAATTAACAACCCTCACCAAAAGTGGCACTGAAAATGGCTTTGGGGAAAACCATAAACGACCATCACTATATGCACTTACAACAAAAAAAAATTAAGGATCGTCCCCATATGTGACATTGGTGATAGACCTTAAAGGTTCATCACATAAATGACCCTTGGTAAACATTATCGTAGGCATCACTTGTGGTTTATTAACGGTTATTGAAATTGGAAAAGGACAAGAGCAAATAATTGGCATTTAATTACGAGAAATAATGAAAATAGAAGCAAAGGAAGGTGAAGATACACAAATATGCATGCACACGAAATTAGAGGAAAAATGAAGAAAAATGAGACATCAATGATAAAAAGGCACCAAAGAACAATTCACATCTTTTGACAACTTTTGGTTCAACATTTGGTTAGTTTTGGCTTGGATTATTTTGGGACAAAGGGAGAGAGATATATTCAGAGAAAGCAAGCAAGAAAAAAGGAAACCAAAGGACTAGAAAATGAAGGCAAAGGAGAATGAAAAGAAAGTAAGGGACCGCAAGGAAAAAGTTGGATCAAAAACTGTAGCAAGAAGATCTTATAGGTAACATGTTTCATATGTAATATCCTTGTTGGGATGTGAATGCATAGTGCATGCATTTTAGTATTTGGTTCATTTTCTATCACTGGCATGGGTTTTTCTTCGATTTAAAATTGCTTCAGACCTACCTTGGAATTTCATGGATAAGGATGGTGTGATGGGATTCATTCTTAGTTGATATTGGGTTTAACAAAAGGTTTTAGATCCATTTGTGGTGGTATCAGGAAAATCCTGAGGATTTTGGGTGGAGATGGTTTTCTCGAGAAGACCCCCATATGTGGGTGGAGACAAGAAAATTCCTCTGTGTATGGAAAAAGAATTCTGAGACATCCAATCTTGTTTTGGTTTGGAGATCTCAGGACCAGTTTAGGTGAGATAGCAATATCTTGAGGGTAGATGTGGTTTAACCTCTCGAGTCCCTATTTGGTTATGTATTATGATTTATCCCATGAGATCCCACATTCATGCTTAGAATATGGCATTGAGGTGATTGGCTGAAAGAGAGATTTGGTTCATCCCAATCTATGGTCGGGAGGTACATGGAAGTCCCACACTCAGTTGGATTGTCATATCATAATATAATCTATTTTCTCTATGTGATTAATGATCACATGTACTGGTTATTATGTGGATTCTATTGTTTATTTTTCATGGTTTCTATTCTAGTTAAATGTGTTGAAATATGTAACTAGGTTCTGTATTCATAACATCTTATGCACTATTTATTTTATGTATTTGGTGTAAAGAGAAGAAAAAAAATAATGTAGTTATTTTTATAGTATGGGTTTCATGCTCAAGGTCAATTTATTTATAGGTCAAAGAATGCATTATGTGCTTCTATGATTTCTCATAGAGTCAAAGAAGTGACAGAGTCATTTTCATATGTAAAAGATTTTGTTGGGAATTTTGTATCATGTAAGAAGAGTTTATTATGAGTCAAAATTATCCCTCGAAGATCAACTCATTGTGAAAGAAGACAAGTTAGCCTACAGAGATGAAGTCGGCCTCATTATGGCTATTTGAGCCTCACAAGAAGCCTATATATAAGAAGCATCCAACCTCACTTGGAGATATCAATAAATCAAGTTCAGTATCAAGAAGATAAAGCAAGAAAAGGAGAGAAGGTTAAGGAGAAATAAGGAGAGAACAAGGGAAGATGAAATATAAATTTTTGCATTCATTTCTCTCACATGTGTGAAGTGAAGCTAGGGTTTCTACTACATCAAGGATGAATTTTCAGATCCATAAAGAAGGCTAAAAATTTTGATCACGAGAGAAAGACACATCATCATTTTGAGTAGGGAAAGGAAGCAAGTGAAGCGAAGAATAAAGGAGGCCCAAAATAGCCTCTTTCTCCCATTGTGCGAAGCTACAACTATTGCAGGAAGCGAATTTTTTTTTACAGATCTACAGTGAAGGCTAAATTTTTTGCTAGAGTCAAAGTTGCTAGAAGGTCAAAATTAGTTGCTCGAAGATGAGTAAGGAAAGAAGAAAGGTTGACTTAGCCCTGGAGGGGTCTATTTTTGGATCTAAGTTCTTGGAGCCTATATCTCATGTCCATTTGTGTTATTGAGCTTATATAGTTTGTTATTCTTTTTTGTGATAAGAAAATTACATAATTAATAGAAGAAAAAAATAATTTTAAATACTACAAGATGAAGTGAGAATCATCACAAGCAGTGATCAAAGTAAAGAGAAATCACCCTAATCTAGTTTCCATTGATTTCCCAACAAAATGTTAGTTATACTCATGCTTCTATTATGTGCTCTAGTTATGGCTCGTATTCATGATTCTATAAATTATTGAATGGTTGATGAATTATAGGATAACATGTGTTGATGTAGCTATCTTGAGATGGCATAGAGCCTTCTTGATGATTCTTAGTTGAAGTTCAGAATTTTGTGATCATATATGCATTCATGACTTGTAGTTTCTATGTTCATCATACGTTTGACGAAATGTGTATCATGTATTAAGCATGTCTAGGTCAAGACCTTGCTCAGTTTTGAATGGTTGGCACTGTTATCATCTTAGTTATGTTTATGGAAAGTCATAGGTAGTTATGTGAAGTGGCATGCAGGCTAGCCACAAAAAGTGGCATAGATTTTGCCATTGCATGCACAGAAATAGGAGATTTCGGTCACAACCACATGCATACAGGATTATGGGTGTGGTTGGAGCCTCATAATTGCATGCAAAATGTGTCAAGGGGTTGTTTAGGGTGTTAGGATTGTGAAATATAAGTTCAAGCTCATGATTTGATCATTAGAGGTTATAGATTGACTTTTGTGTGATCTAGTGCTCTTGAGCGGTATTAGAATGCTTTTAGTTTGTCGGTCCCACTTCCATAATTTGATCTTGGAGGTTTGGTCATGTCACAGTGACACTAAACACATGTTTAGCTTGAATAGCATGTAAAAAAGGTAAATGTGGGAGGGGTGGTTACAATAGTTACATAATGTATTATTCTAATTGTATGAAAACTACCTAGAAGAACCCTGCATTTAGAACTTAACCGAATATTGAAGGGGGAAATTATTAAATGAATTAACCACAAAGGAATAAAGATAGTATCTATTAATAAAAAAAGAAGTAATTGATTAACCCAAACATTAAAATATTAATATTATGGGCTAAGTACCATGTTGAAGCAAGCCATAGAAAGAAATAAAATTTTCAGAGACTAAATGTGTTTGTATAAAATAACATATTCAAATAAATTTCTTAAATCATATACATTAATTATGAAAATTTTATGGGTTCAGGAACCTTAGCTATATAATGAGTACATGGTATTATTAAAAATATGAACACATTGAAAATGAGTTAGTTATGCATACTTTGGTCTTAAATTGAACAATTTGTTTAGAAACAGAGAGTCAAGTTAAGAAGAATGGAAGCACTAAAGAAAATGACATACTCGATGTTGAGCATGAAAATAGCCCTATCCTATAAAACTGTAAAGAAATAGTCATGGCCATCATTGACCGATATATTTCCCCATTTCAATTTAAACAATGTAAACTTTGAAACGAGAACTATAAACTCAAAACAGGAACTTTGGCCAAAAAACCCCGAAAAAACATAAAAAATAGCGCTAAAAACAAAAGGTGTGTATACTGAAATGATGGTTTTTTATTTTTAGGGTCAATTTTGAACATGTTTTAAAAATGGTAGTGAAAACGAAATTTTCATGCAAAATACAGCTTGAAAACAAAAAAGTGATGATACTGGAACGATGATTTTTTTTTTTTTAGGGTCAATCTTCAAAATTTTAAAAAAATGCTAGTAAAACCGACTTTTTATGTGCCCAACAAAGTTGTTTATGAGGAAAAAACACACTAATGTTTTTGTTAGAATAACATTTTTCTTTCGTAAGTATAAATTCAATATGTTCTCAACCATAACATGCTAGATAAAAGAAATTGAAATCTTTTCAACCATAAAATTAAAAAACCATGACATTATGAACAAATTACATCACTAAATGAATTCAAAAGTCATTACTTGTATATTGAATGAAACATACATTATATCTCTAATTTAATGTTGCATTGTAGATATTCTAAACAACAAAAATTATCATAATTAAGACATATAATCCAACAACATAAAAATGACTCATAACTTCTCATTTAACACCATATGGAAATCAAAAATTTTATTTCAAGATACGATGCATACATTAGTTATATAAACTGTCTTAAATAATTATTCAAAATCACTCATATTTTCTTGCACACTATCAGAATTCACATCTTGATATGGGTGACTCGATGTTGATGAAGATGTTCCATATTCTTCTCTTTCATCAACTAGTGCCCCATCTGAGTCCACATGCATTCCCACCATTTCAGGTTTCAAAATTCTTCTAGATCTATGAATAGTTTCAATAGACTCCCATCTCAACATTGTACTTTCTGTTCACAACCTTTTCAAAATATCTATCATCTTGAAGTGAAGAGTTCCTCTCTTTGTAAAATTGAAGTCATAAACAAGGATGTCAACATCCACCAATTTTAATATGTCTGTGCAACGATGATTTATATTTATACCCTTTCTTTTTCTCTTTCCGCCATTTTTTTTGTTAACTACCATCTCTAGCTTATACACACCATTGAATGGGTGTGTATTTGTGGCATACCAATGTACTTCAACACCTGTAACATCCTCATTTTCTGTAAAGGCCTTTATAACTTTAGCAACCCAAAATGGATAGCCATTGGGATCTCCATCTGCTAGCACTGCAATCATGCAAATCTATTTAATATCCTATACTAAACCCCTGTAAGGGTCTTCCATGGCTTCACATTGTGCATGAGATCTTTTGGAACCAATATACATCTCTCTTTCCTCTTCCTATGAAGAATTAATAATACCTTGAAATTATTTATGTTCAACAATGTTTATTTCCTCATGTTCATTCGACACATTTTGTGGCCAAATAAATGGATCTTTCAAAGGTATATCTTTATTTGTTGTTGTTGAAATGATATCACTTTGATTATTGAAAAATGACTCCCACCAAATTGAATTAGCAATGTCAAAGTACTCATATGTATATCTAATACATTTTTTAATTTCTTCTAGGCAATCAGAATAATTTATATCTCTATTTTGTGTGCATGCATTATGAACTTCACCAACTGATTGTAATAACAATATTTTTGATGCAAATATTGGATGATTTAGAATGAACTTCAAAAATTGCAAACCTGATGACAGTACCCATTCTGTAGCAGTAGAATACTTGTCCCATATTAGTGTTTTTTCATCATTTTTTTTTTATACGAAATTGATGTTGAAAGCTAATGTCATTAAGTTGTTCAATGCATTTCCCCTCACCATATGATCCTAGAATAAATCTTCGCATGTCAACAGTTTCTTCCAACACATCAAAAGTAGGCTCTGACATATATGATTCCTTAATACATTCAATTAATGATGGCAAGCTCCCAACTTCCTTCCTACTCATTGTGACTGAAAAACCACTTAATATATGATCAACATGGTCATGAGTGTGCCCAACAAGAAGGAAACCAACCTTCACCTTCTGAAAAATTCTCAATTCAACAAGCATGTTTAGATATCCAAAAACAACCTGATTTTTGTTTTCACGGCAAGTGTTATGAGAAAACACATCATGAATTATGGTTATGGTCAGATTTTCATCATTATGAATATCTGGAGCTGTGAAGTATACCCTCGACAACATTTTCCCATTGAAGACCATATAACCAACCAAGTGAAGCGAATAAAATTTTCCTCCTGTAAATTTTTGGGTGTGCAAACAAAATGTGGTAAAAGTGATTTCTTCTGGTCCATACCATCAATGCTTACCTCTTTTTGACCCTTCATATTTGTCCCTTTTTTATTTAAGAGAAGCACATGTACTGCAAATACCCATCTTTGTCTTCTTAGGAATACAGACATTGTTGAATTCTTTCTTCCATACCTTCACGAAATATTGATATGTAATAAACCGTCCATGTCCCTCAACACCTTCTACATATTCTTTGTATAAGTTGTAGATTTCTCGTCTTGAAAAATTATCTGGAATATGTATTGTCTCTCTATTTGGCATACACTCTCCAAGCTTTGAAAAGAAATCTTTCATCCATGCCATTGCAGTATTTGATAATGGCCCAAACTGTCTTTTATGACGTACTTTTTAATAAAATGTGGGATTCTTTTTCAAATTTTCTTGAATTCTCGAGAGACGAAAATTCCCAATCGAATGAAAAATTTTGAAAGCTTTTCTACACATAAATAAAGTCATAATATGATAATCATAACCTGACAATGTAGATTGGATGCACCCAACTAAATATGAATTTTGCATGCTTTTATTCATTGACAAATATTTCTTCCTGCTCTCTAATGCAAATTTGAAATCCATATGTTTCAAGCAATCTTTTTGGCAACATTCACTTGAAATGAGAGTGCTGATAGAACTTCTTCTCATCAGCTATTCTATTTTACCTATCTTATAACTAGAACATCTTGCATTGATATGAAAAGGTCTAATCGTACTCCTCGATACAATATTCTTGGCAACATCTCAATCGTTGGATCATCATTTGTATAAGGATTTTCATCATCATTAAGAGGAATGTTATTCACACTATGATTAGATGTGCTTTTCAAATACTGACTTGGAGGATATTCTTCATCTTCCCCTTCTTAAGTGCTACTGTCATAGTCCTTAGAATTCATATTGAATGGAAAATTTGACTCAATGTTTATTGGATATTCTTCCTCATGTGCATTGTCATTGCTATTCTCATAGTCCATAGAATTAAGACTACATCGAAAATGTGACTATTTATTTACTGAAAATGCTACATCCTGTCCTTTGTCACTACTACCTTTATACTCATTAGAATTAGGATTAAGTGCATCATCCTGTCCTTCATCACTGCTGCTCTCATAGTCCTTAGAATTAGGACTAAGAGGACACTGTGATACTCCATTATTTTGAAATTCATCATCACACTCTTCATCATTGTTGCTATCATTGTCCTTAGACTTAGGACTAAGTGGATGCCATGACACTCCATTCTTTTGAAATTCATCATCCCGCTCTTCATCACTGCTGCTATCATAGTCCTTAGAATTAGGACTAAGTGGACACCGTGACACTCCATACTTTTGAAATTCATCATCATGCTCTTCATCACTGCTGCTCTCATAGTCCTTAGAATTAGGAGTAAGTGGACACTTTGACACTACATTCTTTTGAAATTCGTTGTCATGCTCTTCATCATAGTTGCTCTCATAGTCCTTAGAATTAGGACTAACTGGACACCGTGACACTCCATTCTTTTGAAATTCGTCGTGATGCTCTTCAACACTGTTGCTCTCATAGTACTTAGAATTAGGAATAAGTGGACACCATGAGACTCCATTCTTTTGAATGTCACCATCATGCTCTTCATCACTATTACTCTCATAGTCTTTAGAATTAGGACTAAGTGGAATCTATGACTCTTTATTTATTTGAAATTCTCCATCCCCTCTTTCACCAGTGCTACTCATATAGTCCTTAGGATCAAGACTAAGTGGAAGAATTATCTTTCTATTCATAGTGGAAGAATTCCCGCTATATTCATCAATATGAATAGAGTTGTTACGTGATGAAGATGTTCATGTTATATAAATCGAAACTTCACTATCACAACAATCCATCCCTCTCAAATAGAAGACGTTGAATGATACAAATGGAGAGTCTCCTAAAGATATTATATAGCTTAGAGAATGAAATTTTCCCTCCACAAATTTTCCCTCCAAAAAAATTTTTAGATTTATTTCCCTTCATTATTTTATTCTACAATTTATTGAAAAATGTAAACTAATTTTTTTATGGAATAAATCATTAAAGTTAAAATAGTTAACTACAACTTCTACTTAATTATTTATAGGTTAAAGTATTATCATTTTACTAAACAATTTTTTTTTTTTTATTTTTATTTATTAATACATACAAAAACAAATTAATCCCACATTCACCCCACTATAAAACAATTCCATAATATTCTCTTTATCATATTTTCCTTTTCCGCCATAAAAAATTAACATGTTAATTTTTTTTTTAAAACAAATTAATCCCATATTAACTATACGGTAAAACATCTCCGTAATTTCACCTACATAATAAATTCCATTATCACTATTACTCACATCACGTCAAGGTTTTCTGAGGTTCATTGAAAAACCTGGAGAAGATTTGTGGTGTAGCTACATTGCTATCAACAAAATATTCAACGAAAAATTCTTGCAATTGAAAGGTTAGTTAAATTTTTTTCCTTGAAAATTTTCATATTAAATAAGTTTAACGAAGTAGAATTTTTTTTTTTCAAATTAATACTTTTTGTGAGCCAAATTAACCAATATATCTATCGTGAGCATGGTGGGCCTAGTAAAGCTCACGACAATAGCCCAGCCCCCCCGGTTGCCCACTGGGGTGGCGTGGGGTAGAGCTGCGACAGACCACCCCACGCCACCATGGCAGCCCGCCTTCCCACCTGGGGTGGCTATTGGGCAATTTCGGGAATTGTCCAACAGCCACCTCGAACGAGTGGGCAGGCCACCAGGGTAGTGCGAGGTGGGGATGCCGTGGGGTGGGGCTGCCGTAGCCGCACCCTGCACCACCCCGCAACGTATCAGATTGCCTAAGGTGGTTGTTGGGTGATTCCCAGAATTGCCCAACAGCCACCCGTGGGCAGGCCAGCCATCGAGGTGGCGCGGGGTGGCTACCACAGCCCCACCTCGCACCACCTTGGAGGCCCGCCCGCCCGCCTGGGGTGGTTGGGAAATTCTTAGAATCGCCCAACTACCCCCAATGAGTGGGTGGGCAGCCGGGTTGGCACAGGCTAGGAAGCTGCAACCCCACCCCGCGCCACCCCGCTGGCCCGCTGGGGTGGCATAGGGTGGGGTTGCTGCTGCCCACCTCATGCCACCCCGACGGCTAGCCCGGCCGCCCATGGGGTTTGGGCGATTTTGGGAATTTCCCAACCCCCGCTGGTGGGCAAGCAGGTCGCTGGGGTGGCTCGGGCTAGGGCTATGGCAGCCCACCCTGCGCCACCCTAGCGACCAGCCTGCTCGCCGGCGGGGGTGGGCGTTGCTAGATCATCCAAACCGCGATGGCGGGTGGGTGGCAGGCCGATGGGGTGGCATGGGGTGGGCCACAACCCTACCCTGGGCTACCACGGTGGCCCACTCGCCCGCCTGCCTGTGGGTGTTGGGCCACCACCCGTGGGGATTGGACGATTCTTAGAATCCTCCAATGCCTGCGGGTGGGTGAGCAGGCCACCATGGTGGTGCAAGGTGGGTCTGTGGTAGCCCCACCCTTTGCCACCTCGACGGTCTACCCAGCCGCCCACCCGCGGGGGTTTGGTAATTCTTGAAATCACCCAACCCCTGAGTGTGGGCAAGTGGGCCCCCAAGGTGGCGCGGGAATCACCCAAACCCTGTGGGGGGGGGGGGTTAGCCGGGATGGCATGAGGGGGTTGGTGCAGCCCCAGCCTGCACCATCTTGGCAGCCCACCCGCCCACCTGCAGGGGTTGGATGATTCCCCAGAATCACACGCTACCCCGCAGATGGGCAAGCCGGCAAAGTGGTGCCAGGGCGCTTCTACAATTTCTCCTCATATTGATCTCCTTCTCCATCTTCAATCTACCCCTCAAGTGGGAGGTTTAGGGGTAGATTGAAGATGGAGAAGGAGATCAATGTGGGGAGAAATGGTAGAAGTTGTTGCTGCAGCTCCCTTCGTGCCACCCCACCCTGTAGGCCACCATGGTGGCATATGGGGAAGGTTGTGGAAGCCGCCCGCGCCAGCTTCGTGGCCACCCCGCGGGCAGGCGGGCCGCCGGGGTGGCTCGGGGGGAGGCTGTGGCAACAATTTCTACTATTTCTCGCTACATTGATCTCCTTCTCCATCTTCAATCTACCCCTTATCCTCCCCCTTGAGGGGTAGATTGAAGATGGAGAAGGAGATCAATGTGGGGAGAAATGGTAGAATTTATTGCCATAGCCTCCCCTCGCGCCACCCCGGTGGTCCACCTGCTTGCGGGATGGCAGACAATTTTCTTAGTATTAATATTTTTTTAATTTCAATGATTTGATTATACAAATTAAAAATTTATGATATATTTTCATCGTTAATTTAAGTTAATATGTTTTCGTTATTTACTGGTTTATGTGTTTCTTTTTTTCAGGAAAATGGAATCAAAGAAGATTTTTGTGAATCTTTCTGGACCAAAGACTCTTAAAGCTGCATCTTCAAAAAACATTGGTGAACGAACTCCACCTAAGCTCATGGCTACAAATCTTTCAAGTGTATCAAATGATAAGAAGATGATTTCATACTTGAAGAATTCAAAAGAACTGAAATTTCCATCAAGAATCTAGTATGTGAAAGAAAGAGAAAGCCAAAATGTGAACATATATCTATATATTGATATATCGAATGATAATGGAATTTACGAGGTGATGGGCAGACTCATAGATATGTCTTCGGTACTGAACATTGAAGTTGTTTACATACTTATAAAATATCCCATGTCACATGAAAGGATTAAATACCGGCTATCATATTCGTTGTATGACACGAGAGAGGTATCTACAAAGTTGTGTAAAGAAATCGTAAATGAGATGAAACAAAACATCGTAAGTATTGTTATTTATATTTGTATTTTTCGTTCTTGTAACTGTCTCACTATATTTTTTTAACTTTGTTTTTATTGACATATGATATTTTGTTTGGCAGAATTTTGTTGAAAGTTGTTCAATTAGGTTGGGAGGCATTCATTTCATAAAGAATGATATTATGAAAGTTGTCAGTAGTTTCTACTCACTGTCAGAAGAAGATATTGAAAACAAGCAAAATGTAGTAATTAATGATGCTACAAAACTACATCCAAGGGATTAGAAAAAAGGCCTCTAGTGAATAAATCTAACAAGGGTAAACAAGTTAATTTTGAAGACAATGAATTTGAAACTGACAGTGAAGCATATGTTTCCATTACTAAAGATGACATTGGAACCGAGAAGAGATGTAAAAGACTAAAAGTAATAATGCCCAATAATAAATCTGTTACAGTTAATGATGAGAAAGTTATGAAGAAGAAAAGTAAAGTTGAAGATTTTGAAGTAGTCATTACCAACAGTCAAGAACCTAGTGAAACTTCAAAAGAATGCAGAGAAATCATTACACCAGGAGCTGATTTATAAGATGGCATTGTGAAAACAAAACAAAATTCCATTCGACAAAATTTGACAAAGAGAAATTTAATTGATGGTTGTCGTACATTTCAGCTTAATGTAAAAAAAAAACTATAAGGCAAGTGAAGGACAATGTCAATGTCAAGTCAGAAAGCCACATCATCTGCATGTTCATAACTTGAAGACATTGATGAGGTACAATCCATATGCTCATGTGGTTAGTTATGTGCTTCTTGTTGATTCAGTTCAAATTCCCAACAAAGAAGAATTTGATAAGTCAAAATATTTTGAATACAATTATTTTGTGCTTGGGGGGAACCATTCTGTAGAAGCTCAAAGACAATTGATGGAGGAATATCCTAATAACACACATTTTGAAACAATGAAATGTATCATTTATGTTGGTTTATCAGATACAGAAGCAAAGTTAGTGGCATGGGATCATAATTCAGATAATGAGTATAGGATGTCTATGACTTTCATCCAAAGGGTTAGATTTATTCATATTCAATTTCAACAAAAATGTGGCGGGGATAGGATAAATGATACTATAGATTTCTGAAAGGAAAGTTGTATGGAAATAGGCTATCAAATTGAAGAGAAAACCAATTCAAAAGGTAGAAAAGGCAACAGAATTAGTGATTTAGTCAGAAGTGTTGATAACATTTTCGAGTTGGCATTTAAAACTGGAGATGTATGGGAGTTGATTGATGAGATTTTTAGCATGTGGGAAAACATTGGCATTAGAAACCAGAAGGTCAAAAATTTTATGCCATTGATATGCAACAGTAGTAAATCAGGTCCTGAAATGAATCAGCTTCCATAAGATATGACTATCACACCTTGGAGAGAAATGTAAGGAGTGAAAGATGAAAAAATTGTCAAAACAATATTATTTTGTGTGAGGTCAGGGGAATTATCACTGGAGGAAATGTCTAAGGAATTTCAAAAGTAAGTTTATTGAATTATTTTTATTTATTTCTAGATTATAATTTTCTTTTAAATAAAACATGTTGTTCTTGGTAGTATTTGTTATACATATCATAATATTAACTTTTTGTTACTTTATCTATGCAGTCACAAAGTTTACATGAAAATTCAAGAACAAATGGTTAAATTGTTGAATGAAGATAGTTGGGATGATGTTGTATGCAACTATTCAGATCCAAGTTCTACATCAATATTAAAAGTTTTTTATCTTGCATTTAAAAAGGTATTTTGATTTATACATTCTTTTTTATTCATTTTCACATACTATTTTTAATTGATAACTTACACATATATTTGTTTATTTTATAAAAGATGAAGAAATATGATAATGGAATACCAGAGGGTTTCAAAACCTTTATTGAAAAAATAAAGATTGAAAGACTGAGGAAGCAAAGTATTAAGAATGTTGAACTTGATCCAACTCTTACTCATTTCATTTGGAATGGGCTAGACACTATTCAATATCAAGTAATACAAGGCGACTATGAAGACATTTCTAAACTCATACCTAGAAGGGATTATGCTCTAGTTATCGCAGATATTCCCCATGGTTTCAATATTCCAAACACTGACTATGATAGTGACCCTCATACTTATCAAGCTCTTAGTAAAGTGGTTGCGCGATTTGTAGAAGTCACGTCATCACCATTATGGAGATTTGTGACATGTCATTCAGACACACAATTGGCAATGGTATTGTCAAGCTTCAAGGGGAAAACAAATTTAAGGATGCAGCTTACATGGTAAGATGTTTAAAATGTATATTTGATTAATGTTGAAAAATTCATTTATGTACAAGTTAATTGAACTTTTACTATTTCATGTTACAAGCAAAAGTCAAATCTTCATAACTGTGAAGATGAACTATTTATAAATGATTGTGAGTTCATTCATATTGATAGTTGGGCAAAATATGATAGCTATATGTCTATGATTTTTAATTGGGTAGACGAAAAGAGTCATAGCCAAATACTGACTTACGATGCTATTGTGAGAAAACTAACATATGAAGACAAAGAAGCAAAAGGAGAGATAGTTAACATTTATCAAAAACCACAATTATTGATTAATTATTTTATAGACATATGTTCAAATGATGGAGATTGGGTTCTGGAATTATTTTCTAGCTCAGGTAAGTTTTATTATATGGAATTGAATTTCAATATGTTATATTTTAATTAATATGTCATTGTACTAATTTACTTCATTATTTCTTTTGTGCTTGATAATTAGGTACAACACTAGCATGTTTCCTTCAAAAATGAAGAAATTACATTGCAATTGAAAAAGATCCAATACAATGCAATTTCATTCAGCAAAGAATTAATGCTCTTCAATTTCTTCCAGATGTAATGCAAGAAATTGGGTTGAAAAAAGGGGAGTTTAGTGAATCACGTGTGGAAAAAAAGGCAAAGGAACCCCTACCATCATTACATGGAATGTTTGGAAAGACATACATTGGGAGATTGGCAGACATGAAAGATCCATTAGAAGATAAAATGAGCAAAAGGAAGCAGAAAATATTGAGGAAGAAAACAATGATGAAACTCTAGAGGACAAAGAGTTTGGATTGCGTGACATTGTTGATTAAATTTAAGTTATGCTTGGAAATCAAGCTCATTTTTTGTAACTATTAAGTAGTTATGCTTGTAATGTTTTGATTTTGACATTCTATGAGAAGAATATACACTCAATTAAGGTTTTTATGCGTTCAATATTTGTAATATGTGAATTTTCGCATTACTTTTTAAGTTAATCATTATTTTTTGAACAAAAAGTGATTATTATTATTTTTTTGACATGAAATTAATAAAAAAAACTATTATTTAACCATTTTTAGTTAACATTTTAATATAAAAATTGTGATTTTGATATATCAATTCAAGCAAAAAATTATCAAAACGTGTAGTTTTTTTACTTTTATTTATGTTAAAAATGGTATTTTTATGTCAATTGTTAAAAATATTGTTTTTTAGAATCAACCATTTCATGTGGATTGAAAAATTAATTAACAATGTATAAACATATAGAATATCAAAAGTTCAAAAATATTGACCTTGTTCTTTAAATATGCAAAACAATAAAAACCTCACTACAAAAAAATTAAAATTAAAATAAAAAAAAGAAAATATGAAGAAAATGACCACTTCAAAATTTATTAAATTTAAAAAATAACTATTGACATTTCATACATTAGAAAAAAAAAAGCCTTTTAAAAAAGGGCCTAGTGTAGAATTATCACTTTTTTAAATCAGCATAAAAAACACTACCATTCTAAAATGCAATGTACATAAAAAAATTATAGTGCCAAAAACTATGCTTTAAAGAGAACATGTGTGTTCTGCATCACCCCTTTTCAAAATCGGATCACTTTTTTGCTATCTCTACAAAACGGGTAACAGTATGAGTTCTCGTTTCAAAGTTTACATTGTTTTTAATACTTGTTGAAGAAAATCAATGTCAAATGGAGGATTCGTACATGGAGATTTAAAATGTTATGCAACCAACTCACAAAACAGAATAAAAGATAGATCAATGACTTGGAAAATATCAAATTTGAGGGGGAAACCTCCTTTACATGACATAAATGAACAATTCTTGGATTATACAAAATACAAGGCCTCTTTGGTATATATAGGAGTCTAAGAGGTCATAATATAATGAGAACATACATAACAATAATAATGTAAGAGAAAATGAATAAAAATACTGGGATTCCAGGGGCACAACAGTAACAATATGGGGGCTAGATGGGAAAATAAATAACTATAGGGGACTACATTAACAATAACAATAAGGGGACTACACTAATAATAACAATAAGTGGGCTACACTAGTATTATAAGAACCTAACATGCCCCTCTCCAAAAATAGTGTTTTCCTTAGTGCTTGAATAGTTATGGATGCTTATACTAAAATTATCATCCTCTGATGTGGAATATTCAGTGGGTAAGTTCTTACACTTAATCAGATACTGTGAAATTGATTGATTGCATAGTTGTTAGGTTCTTCTTTCTGTGACTACTTTAGGCTCCAATATGACTTTTCCTTCTCCATCAAGTTTTTGAAATATTGTTTGAACTAGGATCTTATCACTGATAACCTTTTCTAAGCATGAAACATGTAAAACTAGGTGTACTCAGGAATATGTAGACAAAACCAATTTTTATGCCATAGTACCAATCTTTTGCAACACTTTGTAAGGATGATGATACTTAGGTGATAATTTATTATCCTTCTTAGTTTTCTTTAGGGACATTTTCTTTTATGTTTTTAGCCTTAAAAATACCCAGTCACCTACATCAAAAATTTGTTCACTACGATGTTGATCTACCCATTGTTTCATTTGATTCTACACTAGAGTGAGGTTATCCTTCCAGAGTTGGAGAACTTGTTTTTGATGCTCAATGTGATCTTCCACTACTTGAAACTTGAAATTTTCACTTAAAGATGATGTGATGGATGGTGGATGATATTAATATAGATCCATAAATAGGGTCATTTTTGTTGCAGTATGGAAAAAAGTGTTATACCACCTTTCAACTAGAGGTAACCACTTGACCCGCTGTGTTTGCTTATCAAATACAAAGCAATGAAGATATTTTTGCAAATATTGTTCACTATCTTAGTTTTCTTGTCAGATTAAGGATGATAAGATGAACTATGAGCTAATTGAGTAGCAAGAAAAGAAAATAATTTCGTCCAAAAATTTCTTGTAAAAATGTGATCTCTATCACTTACAATAATCTTTAGGTATCCGTGTAGCTTTTGACTTCTTCCATAAATGTAGTAGCAATGATACTTGATTTAAAATGATGAAATAATACACAAAAGTGTGCATATTTGGTAAGTCTATCAACTACCACCATGATGACAATCATTCCTTTAGACTTGGGTAAACCTGTGACAAAGTTTGTTCATACCTCCTCCCAACACTCACTTGGAATGACTAAAGGTTGTAACAGACCTAGGGTCTTAATTGCCTCAAATTTATTTTGTTGGAAAACGAAACTTTCTTCCACAAACTTCCAAATATTAGATTTAAGAAAATCCCAAAAAAAAATCGTTCTTGATCTTTTGATAAGTTTTTAAAATTTTTGAGTGCCCTCCTATGGGGGACGTATCCAATGCCAAACACATATTTTGTTTGAGTTGGGAGTTATTATAAAGATATAAGTGATCCTTTTTCCATAATTAATCATTTTTCTAGATAAATGTATCATGTGTGTTGGGATCTCATTGCATCTTTTGAACAAGTGTCCACACCTTTTCGTCATTCTTCAATTCATCCCTTGCTTTAGTTATCCAATCAGGTTGGATAATAGAAATGAAAAAGAGAAAATTTTCCACATCCTCATCCTTTCTTGAGAATGCATCTACAACAAAATTTTACCTCCCTTTTTGTATATAATTTCAAATTCATAATTCGACATATTTCTGACCCATTTTTGTTGCTCTTCTAAAGATAATTTTGTTCCCAAAAGTATTTAAGACTATCGTGATCTATTTTTATTTTGAAGTGCCTTCCCATTCGGTAAGGTCACCATTTCTTTAGTGCATGTCATATCACCAACATTTCCTTCTCATAAATAGCCTTTTGTAAATACTTTCCCTTGTTTGGAAAAATTTCAAAAGTACTGGGTCTTCCTTCTTACATTAAAACAACACCAAATACATTTCCTAAGGCATCACATTGTACAATATAGTTTTTTGTAAATTCTGGTGTAGCTAAGATGGTGCTTGGCACTTTGCCTCTTTAAGATGTTCAAAGGTCTTAGTTTCTTCAGGATTCCAAGAAAATTCATCTTTATTCAGTAGCTTTATTGGAGGAGTTGCTATTCTCTCACAATTCTTAACAAAATTGTGATAATATCTTTTCAACCTGAAAAATCCTTGAAGATGTTTTAGGGTTGTCAGGATTTTTCATTCCTTAATGGATTTAATTTTGTTATTGTCTACCTTAGCACCAACATGAGATACAATATGACCCAGATATTCCACTTCCCGTAATCGAAAGAAATAGATGGAGGTTTTTGCATATAAATATTTATCCTCCAATAGTTTGATCACCCAATCAATGTGTTGAACATGATCCTTCCAAGACTTGTCGTAGATTACCATATCATCAATAAATACTAACACAAATTTCATATGGAAGGGTTTGAAAATTGAATTCATCAAACATTGAACTGTGGAAGGTGCATTAGTAAGGCCAAAAGGCATGACCAAAAATTTGTAATGACCTCCATGGGTTCTCAATTTTTTTTTCAAAATATCTCCAGTCTTCATTCTAATTTGATGATATCTTGAACAAAGATCCAACTTGGTGAAGTAAATTTCTGCATGTAATTCATCCAGAAATTCATCAATGACACGAATGGGAAATTTATCTTTAATAGTGATCTTGTTGATCTCCTTATAATCCAAACAAATACGCCATGATCCATCCTTCTTGCACACCAATACTACTGGAGTAGAGAAAGAACTTTGACTAGGTCGAATTATACTAGGATCTGACATTTCTGAAACCATTCTTTCAATTTCACTCTCTTAGGAATATGGATATTTGTAAGGCCTTATGTTTGGAGGAACACTTCCTGGAATCAAGTGAATAGCATTACAATAATCACGATTAGGTTGGAGGCCTTTGGGAATCTCAGATACCCTGGAATTATTGTCCAATACTTTCTGGAGATATGGAGAAATAGATGATTTCAATGTTTGAACCTCTAGTGAGCATAAATTTGAAATTACGCTTCGATTCTCTTTATTCAAAATCTTTATCATGCCATCAGAACGTATTATCTTCCCTGGTTTCCCTACGATACCCATTAATTCGATTTCCTTTCCTTCCCAAGAAAAAATCAAGAAAAGTTCTTGAAAATTAAAATCTATTATCCCAAAGATTGTAACTATTGCACACTTAGTACACCATCAGCACCACCCATTGGAATCAAAATCATTGTACTATTCAATAAATATTACCCCATTGTTAGATTGGTATTGTGGCACTTTCAAGAGAAATTTATATCTCCTTCATTTCCAACCATCACTTGATACTCTAGTGTTGGATATAGAAAGCAATTCAATTACTTGGATATCTTACAATGAATAATATTATGGGTACTACTTGAATCAATTATCACTGTTACCTTTTTCTTCTTGATATATTATTCTATATTGAGAGTTTGGGGAGTGGTAATTACCACCAATGCATTACAAGATATGGTCATATTCATTTCTTCTTTTTGTGGGGTTGGTTCCTAGTGTATATCCTCTTCTTTTGATGTTTCTTGTTCTTTTTTCTCCTCATTTTCATAATCTATGTAAAATAATTTCTTCTCAACGCACTTATGAATGTTAGTGTATTTTCTATCACAACTGTAAAAAAATCATTTTTTATCTTTTTTCCCCCAATTCTTGTGGTGTCAACCTTGTAGTTTGTGGAAGGCTAGGAGCAGCAACAATTCCATATTTATAGTTGTCACTGGTAGACTTTTTTGTTTCCATAATTGTTCTTTCAACTTTTCTTTCCACCTTGCATACCTTCTCCAATGAATTAGGTTTCCAAAGATGAACCTCATGTTGGATGTTATCCTTTAAGGTCTCTACGAAGAAATTAATCTTATCATGCTCTGGATTATCAGTTATTCTCATATTCAATTTTTGCAAATCCTCAATGTGCTTTAACATTGAACCCTTTTGTTTGAGATTTATTAATTGGTTAAAGAAGGTTTTTCTCTTTGCATCCTCATAATGTTTTATCATTTCCTCCATACAAATTGACCAAGTGACAAGTGGTTTACGAGAACAAAGTCATTGATACCATACAAACTAAATGGGTTATCAATATAAAGATGCAATGTGTACCTTTTGTGTGTGTTGCACATAATGTAGATCAAAATATAGCTCCATCTGTAGTATCCACGCTATCGGATTTGTTGTAGCATCCATTGTCATTTTAATTTTATTTTCAGTTTTATCGCAAAAAAGAAAAAAGATTCAAATATTGTGTTAAAATAAAACAAAATGCGGAAATTTGAAAGAAATGAGTTATTTTATATTATTAATGGCTTTTGAACGTGAGAAACCTGTGAGAATATCTGAGCCGTTGACTTGCAAGGCAACAAATCTTGCGGTAATCATGCGGTTAACAAGTGTGAGGTTTACTCCAAAATTGGATGCGAGAAATTATAAAATCGAGTTGAAACCTCAGTTGATTAGTGTCGTTCACTTGAAGAATGAAAATCTGACGGTAATTGTGTGGTTAACAAGGAGGATGTTTAATTCGAAAAAAGGACGTGATAGTTTATAGAATGTGGTTCAATTCCTTGAAGTCTGGATCAGTCACAACCACTCATCAAGAAGGGACAATGACCGATTCCGCGTAAATCATATTTTGTGTAAATCAACCAATTCTATTCTTTTAGCATAATAAATAGCATTAGAGGCGGATGACCAAAACTCCAAAGGAAAGGTGATTGGTCAGGTTTCTTTGTGTTTCCACCAATTAGAACACTTCCGATATATATGTGCCATAGGGGTTTCTTTGTGTTTCTGCAAATTAGAACATTTTTGATACATACGTGGTCCCATAACCCATAGCCACACACAAAATCTTGTAAATATGTAGTTTCACTATGTTAAAACAATCTAGCTATTATCAAAACATTTACAAAGAAACTTCATCAACAATCAAGCCATAGATCTGAACAACGAGTGACCATCATCAATTATTTTCTAGTTTTTGTTACTTCCTGTTATTTTGTTTTCTTGAGAATGAGGTGTCTTTTACCCTCTAAATTAGTTTTTTGTAATGACTTTTCCTTTAGACGGTTAGGAGATAGTTAAGAAGTTTGGAAGTTTTGGTGATTATCAATTGTCACATGATGTATAAAAAGAGGAAAAATTATAGAAAAAGGGTTCAAATTTTGAAGAACTTAGAGACTAGGCTACTGTATTTTTGATAAATTGTTGATCAATGAAAGAATCAAAAGTTTTCCACACATTGTTGGGTATGATTTTGTAACTTCTCTATTATGTGTCATCATATGTCTTCCCTTCTTTAATTATAGTAATGAAGCTGGAAGTATTTGTTTACTTATGTGAATGAAGTTAAAATTCCTTAAAAGAGCACTCGTATACTTAAAACCCTTACTTCTACATTTCTTCTAAGTTACAGATAATAGTTGATGTGTAAAGGAGCATATTGTATCAAGCTTCCCAAAGTGTTACAGATAATAGTTTATGTGTAAAAGAACATATTGTTTCTAACTTCTCAAAGAATTTTCCACACAACATTCACATTCAACAATCAAATGGCACTCTGAGACTTTCATATCACCTAGGTATTAAGGGTTAAGAACGAGGCCTTTCAGGTCCTTCACTTGAAGATACATTATACAAATAAGTGACAGTAATAATAAACATTAATGTCTTAAGCACAATTTCTACACAACCAAGAAATTGGTTTCTTAACGGACGACAGGATCATTGTCATTAGACTTCATCATATCGATCTTTGGAATGTGGTTGGTTTTCAATCCAATTTTAGAGTCTCTAAAATAATGATTGACATTAATTTTCTTCTCATCATGAGTTTCATGGAATACATTTTTAGCATTAAGAAGCATTTCTTATATTAACTTTGTCAAACCTTCCTTCAAATCTTCCATGTCTGCTTTTAATCCATGCTTTAAAACTTCCATGTATAATTTTAATCCATCCAGCAAACCCTCCATGTATACTTTTAATCCATCCTTCAAACCTTTCATGTATGTTTTAAAACTATTATTCAAACCATCCATCTTAGCTTCCATTTCATTTTTTGTTACTCTTTGCGAAAGCGAAATTTGTTGCACTTGGTCGAGTAATTTTGACATATCATGTTGAATGTTTTCTTCTTCTTCATGTGTCATAGTATAACTTTCTAGTTTCTTATTGGGAGTATCCATTTTTTTATTTTGAGCTATATTGGAACCAAATAATGATATTTTTACTTTATTGTGCTATTTGAATTGCTTGAGACTAATTTTTCAAAAAAACTTATGCAAAACTTAAAAAATACACACCTTTTTCTTCTTGTTTTTTGGAGATTGATATTAAAATTATTTTATCTAAAATTTTGGCTTCCCAAGATACGAAATTTAGTGTTGTAGTAGAACTATGAGTCTTCTTTCCAACGTCACAAGTCAAACCAAGATGGATTCTTTAATATAAAGTTATTGCAAATATCCCACAATGACCTGATTATGAACTTGATCAATAGAGAAAACTTGTATAGGATGCCATGTGTCACTCTTTCATCTTTTGCTTTGAAATTGATATGTAAGAAACTACCACCTGTGTGAACTTTTTATGGAATTCAAATCTGATCCTTGAGAATCAAGTTATGACGATTTTCTCTAGGTCACATGTTTGAGACTGAATTCTAGAGAATATTGAAACCCTAATTTATTCATACCATATCTCATAAAATATAGCAAACCAAGATATAAAATTGCTATATAAATTTCACCAAGATTTAGACTCGAGGTGGTCCAAATTTCAGGTTTTGAATCTTCATAGAAAAAAATTATAGCGAAAATTCCAAGATGGCCTTTTTGAAGAAACTAAACCATAGAATCCAAAGCTTTGGTACCAAATGTTATGCAACCAACTCACAAAATAGAAGAAAAGATATATCATCAACTTGAAAAATAGCCTCTTTGAGGGGAAAATCTCCTTTACATCACACAAATGAACAATTCTTGGATTATACAAATGAAAAGAACTCCTTAGTATATAGAAGAGTCTAAGGGGTCACAATATAATTAGAGCTTACATAACAATAATAATGTAAGGGAACAATAATAACAATAGTGGGTTACTATGGGGCACAACAATAACAATATTGGGTGCTACATGGGCACAACAATAACAATAGGGGGCTAGACTAACAATAATAATGAGGGGGCTACACTAATAATAACAATAAGGGTGCTACATTAGTATTATAGGGACCTAACATAAATGTAAAGTATTAAAATGAATTAAGTTTGAGTTGGGATCTTGAGTTCAAACCTCTAATAAAAAATAAGAACAAAATTTATCTTAGTATATGCACCATTATACTTAAATCATATAATTAGATCAAAAATCGAAAATCTCAATAACAAATTACCTTAATAGCATTTGAGAGAAGAAGTGACATTGAAAGACATATTGTAAAGATAAGGAAAATCTAGAAAATTTTGAGGATCATGTTGAGATTATAACCTTGTAACATAAGGAAAAGTGGAATTCAAAATATAAGCCCTTGTTTCTACATTATTAATTCACTTAAACTTGGAAACACCCTTTTTGAAACAATGGATTGGGGTTTTGAAAATAAAATCAATAGCATTATTATGATAAACTTAGTATAAGGGTTTATAATACCCTTTAATATTTATGTAGAGACATTGATTCAAAAAGAGAATATGATAACACTTAGATAACTTAAATATTCAGAAATCCTTAGTTTTTGATATTCACACAAGAGTGGCACAGTATGGATCAATACCTAGTCAGAACCTTTGCATCCACAGTTAGTTGATTCCATGGTTTTAAGGGTTTATTCGACAATTAGTGTCCTCAATGTGCTTTATCATTGAACCCTTTTGTTTGAGATTTATTAATTGGTTAAAGAAGGTTTTTCTCTTTGCATCCTCATAATGTTTTATCATTTCCTCCATAAAAATTGACCAAGTGACAAGTGGTTTACGAGAACAAAGTCATTGATACCATACAAACTAAATGGGTTATCAATATAAAGATGCAATGTGTACCTTTTGTGTGTGTTGCAAATAATGTAGATCAAAATATAGCTCCATCTGTAGTATCCACGCTATCAGATTAGTTGCAGCATCCATTGTCATTTTAATTTTATTTTCAGTTTTATCGCAAAAAAGAAAAAAGATTCAAATATTGTGTTAAAATAAAACAAAATGCGGAAATTTGAAGGAAATGATTTATTTTATATTATTAATGGCTTTTGAACGTGAGAAACCTGTGAGAATATCTGAGCCGTTGACTTGGAAGGCAACAAATCTTGCGGTAATCATGCGGTTAACAAGTGTGAGGTTTACTCCAAAATTGGATGTGAGAAATTATAAAATCGAGTTAAAACCTCAGTTGATTAGCGCCATTCACTTGAAGAATGAAAATCTGACGGTAATTGTGTGGTTAACAAGGACGATGTTTAATTCGAAAAAAGGACCTGATAGTTTATAGAATGTGGTTCAATTCCTTGAAGTTTGGATCAGTCACAACCACTCATCAAGAAGGGACAATGACCGATTCCGCGTAAATCATATTCTGTGTAAATCAACCAATTCTATTCTTTTAGCATAATAACTAGAATTAGAGGCAGATGACCGAAACTCCAAAGGAAAGGTGATCGGTCAGGTTTCTTTGTGTTTCCACCAATTAGAACACTTCCGATATATATGTGCCATAAGGGTTTCTTTGTGTTTCTGCAAATTAGAACATTTTTTATACATATGTGGTCCCATAACCCATAGCCACACACAAAATCTTGTAAATATGCAGTTTCACTATGTTAAAACAATCTAGCTATTATCAAAACATTACAGAGAAACTTCATCAACAATCAAGCCATAGATCTGAACAACGAGTGACCATCATCAATTATTTTCTAGTTTTTGTTACTTCCTGTTATTTTGTTTTCTTGAGAATGAGGTGTCTTTTACCCTCTAATTTAGTTTTTTGTAATGACTTTTCCTTTAGACAGTTAGGAGATAGTTAAGAAGTTTGGAAGTTTTGGTGATTATCAATTGTCACATGATGTATAAAAAGAGGAAAAATTATAGAAAAAGGGTTCAAATTTTGAAGAACTTAGAGACTAGGCTACTGTATTTTTGATAAACTGTTGATCAATGAAAGAATCAAAAGTTTTCCACACATTGTTGGGTATGATTTTGTAACTTCTCTATTATGTGTCATCATATGTCTTCCCTTCTTTAATTATAGTAATGAAGCTGGAAGTATTTGTTTACTTATGTGAATGAAGTTAAAATTCCTTAAAAGAGCGCTCGTATACTTAAAACCCTTACTTTAACATTTCTTCTAAGTTACAGATAATAGTTGATGTGTAAAGGAGCATATTGTATCAAGCTTCCCAAAGTGTTACAGATAATAGTTTATGTGTAAAAGAACATATTGTTTCTAACTTCTCAAAGCATTTTCCACACAACATTCACATTCAACAATCAAATGGCACTCTGAGACTTTCATATCACCTAGGTATTAAGGGTTAAGAACGAGGTCTTTCAGGTCCTTCACTTGAAGATACATCATACAAATAAGTGACAGTAATAATAAACATTAATGTCTTAAGAGCAATTTCTACACAACCAAGAAATTGGTTTCTTAAGGGACAACAGGATCATTGTCATTAGACTTCATCATATCGATCTTTGGAATGTGGTTGGTTTTCAATCCAATTTTAGAGTCTCTAAAATAATGATTGACATTACTTTTCTTCTCATCATGAGTTTCATGGAATACATTTTTAGCATTAAGAAGCATTTCTTATATTAACTTTGTCAAACCTTCCTTCAAATCTTCCATGTCTGATTTTAATCCATGCTTTAAAACTTCCATGTATAATTTTAATCCATCCAGCAAACCCTCCATGTATACTTTTAATCCATCCTTCAAACCTTTCATGTATGTTTTAAAACTATTATTCAAACCATCCATCTTAGCTTCCATTTCATTTTTTGTTACTCTTCGCGAAAGCGAAATTTGTTGCACTTGGTCGAGTAATTTTGACATATCATGTTGAATGTTTTCTTCTTCTTCATGTGTCATAGTATAACTTTCTAGTTTCTTATTGGGAGTATCCATTTTTTTATTTTGAGCTATATTGGAACCAAATAATGATATTTTTACTTTATTGTGCTATTTGAATTGCTTGAGACTAATTTTTCAAAAAAACTTATGCAAAACTTAAAAAATACACACCTTTTTCTTCTTGTTTTTTGGAGATTGATATTAAAATTATTTTATCTAAAATTTTGGCTTCCCAAGATACGAAATTTAGTGTTGTAGTAGAACTATGAGTCTTCTTTCCAACGTCACAAGTCAAACCAAGATGGATTCTTTAATATAAAGTTATTGCAAATATCCCACAATGACCTGATTATGAACTTGATCAATAGAGAAAACTTGTATAGGATGCCATGTGTCACTCTTTCATCTTTTGCTTTGAAATTGATATGTAAGAAACTACCACCTGTGTGAACTTTTTATGGAATTCAAATCTGATCCTTGAGAATCAAGTTATGACGATTTTCTCTAGGTCACATGTTTGAGACTGAATTCTAGAGAATATTGAAACCCTAATTTATTCATACCATATCTCATAAAATATAGCAAACCAAGATATAAAATTGCTATATAAATTTCACCAAGATTTAGACTCGAGGTGGTCCAAATTTCAGGTTTTGAATCTTCATAGAAAAAAATTATAGCGAAAATTCCAAGATGGCCTTTTTGAAGAAACTAAACCATAGAATCCAAAGCTTTGGTACCAAATGTTATGCAACCAACTCACAAAATAGAAGAAAAGATATATCATCAACTTGAAAAATAGCCTCTTTGAGGGGAAAATCTCCTTTACATCACACAAATGAACAATTCTTGGATTATACAAATGAAAAGAACTCCTTAGTATATAGAAGAGTCTAAGGGATCACAATATAATTAGAACTTACATAACAATAATAATGTAAGGGAACAATAATAACAATAGTGGGTTACTATGGGGCACAACAATAACAATATTGGGTGCTACATGGGCACAACAATAACAATAGGGGGCTAGACTAACAATAATAATGATGGGGCTACACTAATAATAACAATAAGGGTGCTACATTAGTATTATAGGGACCTAACATAAATGTAAAGTATTAAAATGAATTAAGTTTGAGTTGGGATCTTGAGTTCAAACCTCTAATAAAAAATAAGAACAAAATTTATCTTAGTATATGCACCATTATACTTAAATCATATAATTAGATCGAAAATAAAAAATCTCAATAACAAATTACCTTAATAGCGTTTGAGAGAAGAAGTGACATTGAAAGACATATTGTAAAGATAAGGAAAATTTAGAAAATTTTGAGCATCGTGTTGAGATTATAACCTTGTAACATAAGGAAAAGTGGAATTCAAAATATAAGCCCTTGTTTCTACATTATTAATTCACTTAAACTTGGAAACACCCTTTTCGAAACAATGCATTGGGGTTTTGAAAATAAAATCAATAACATTATTATGATAAACTTAGTATAAGGGTTTATAATACCCTTTAATATTTATGTAGAGACATTGATTCAAAAGGAGAATATGATAACACTTAGATAACTTAAATATTCAGAAATCCTTAGTTTTTGATATTCACACAAGAGTGGCACAGTATGGATCAATACCTAGTCAGAACCTTTGCATCCACAGTTAGTTGATTCCATGGTTTTAAGGGTTTATTCGACAATTAGTGTCCTCAATTGAAAACCTTGTGAGTGAAATAATTGTAGAAACTTTTCTCTTAACATATACAAATTTAATGTAACCATTTTAATCATGCTCACCTAAAGTAAGAAGGGTCTGAAAGGGAAATATAGCATTCTAGATACCAGTGGTTTGAGTCTCTCGAAGTGGATACACTCCTTCTTCAAATGTCTAGAAATGCTTAAGTGGTTGTTGATGTAATAGAGAGCCTTGATAGTACATGTGTAAGAATATAAAATTTGAAGGTTATTGCTTAAAAATTATCCTCTCTAAAGACAAAAGATATCTTCCAACCTCCATGAAAACGTGAACCTTCAGAACATTTGGAAAGGATCTTCATTTACCTGCAAAAACCCTAAGGCACATTGTTAGATGGTAAATGTTTATGAAGAATTCCTTAGAGAATCTGTAAAAACCAAAATAATATAAAAAAGTTTCTACTCCTTAGAAGAGATGACAAGTCAAAGGAAAAATCAATAAAAACCCTCACAAGAAATAGTCAATGGAGAACTAATAGTTTACCATACACCCACGACATGAGTGGTTATAGGTGAAACCATTTCACGATAGATTCGAAGGACGATCAATCGCATGGGAAATTAGGACATAGGTTAAACCCTAGCTTATTGCAGTGGAATTTACTAGTTAGAGAGTGCGGACAATACCAAATGATAATCCATAAGGGTATTCAATGTTTGATCATAAAAAATCATTTCGTGACCTTTCTCACATGGGAAATTCAGAGGGAATAATCACATACTCGACCAGCATCATTGTGGATAACAAATATGACTAAGTGATTTTGTGTCATAGTTCTATAACATTTGACTTGAATATTGAAGATGGTGTATTCGATTCACGAAAAAACTCCTCATAAGCCAATTTGTGGCATAGTGATAATACTTTTGAGTTTAGATCTAAAGGTGGCTTGTTTGATTCCTTGTGGGACCAAATCTGAAAGGTTCATAGTTCTAAAGGTGGTTTGTCTGATTTATTGCGGGACCAAATCTCAAAGGTTCATAGTTCTTTTTATTGCAGAAAATATATAATAAAATATCATGAGTTTAAAAATACCTTAAAATACTGTAGAAAATTTATATAACACATAATATGAGAGGTCAATGGTCAATATGAGGAACATGCATGTTAAAATGGGATATATGTCTAACGTTAGAGAAACCACAAAGTGGATATAATACAATACAAAATAAGTTTCAATTATAAGATAAACAATGTATTCCAGTAAAGAGGCATTGCGAATAGACAAGAAAGGTTCAAGTAATTGTTGAACCCAAGGTTAGGGGTTAGAGTCTCATTTCTTCTGTTGAACCCAAGATTAGGGGTTAGAGTCTCATTTCTTCCATAGATATAGATATAACATTTTAAAGAATAGAAAATAATTTATGATATCCATAATGGTCTATGTACAGGTTATTTGGAATCTTACTTAAGAATGTATTTATGGGGAACATCAACTAAGAATGATGTTGGATATCAATGATCATATGTTAATTGGATTAATTAGAAGTATTTTTTCTTTGTATGCAATTTTGTGGTACATTAAAAGTACGACAAAAAGAACATTTGAATGAAAAATTGAAGGAAAAAGAGAATATAAACAAGTAAGGGCACAACAAATAAAGATGAAGAGTGTAAAAAATACAGAATACAAAAAAATGCATAAGGAAGACTGAATGGAAATTGTAGAGCATGATGAATAGAGAAGAAAAAAGAAGCTAAGAAACAAATAACATATTAGTGATCTAAGACTTCCACAGTGATTCATATTGTTATAGACTTCCTAAGGGGAGGGCACTATGTGATATAAGTGATCCTTCCAACCTTTCAAATGGGAACTCCATCCATCATCAGAGACCAAAGAGAAGAAATAACTTTCCACCAATTTAGGCATGATATAATATGCAAAAAAAAAAAAAAATCCTATGGAAAACGATGAAACTCAACTTGTAACTCTTGTTGATGTAAATATTGTACATAAAAAATTTAGTGATAGGATTTATTGATTAGATTTGTGTATGAGTGATATGTTTGAATTTAGGTATTTAATACAAATAAAGGTCTAATTTACAATAAATGTAGAAGAAACTAACTCATGAGAATAATAATAAGCATATTTAGCATATTTAAAATAATCTTATTAATCATTGCATGAATGAAATGATCTTATATCATTAACTTTGGATTTATCAAGCACTTAGATAAATCAAAGATATGATCCCTCTTGGCTTTTAATAAATCTATGTTAGAAATATTTTTTATTTTTTAATTATTAAATTATTTATATATAATTGATATTATAATTTAATTATTTTATAAAAATTATAATTTTTTATTATTATAATATTAATATATTTATTTTTATTTAAAATGTGCAATATTTTTTTTTGAAACTTTAGACAATATGTTTTTAAAACTTTTTGGACAATCATTCATTTACTGAACTTAAATATTTTTTTTAGAAAAAATCATTGCTAAAATGGATGGTAATAACTGGAAAAAAAAATACAAAACTGGGAATAATTAAACTATATTTTTTAATAATTTTAATTTTTTTAACCAATTAAATAATAATAAAAATATTTAGCCCGTGGGCTTTGGATTGACGATGAATCGTGAATGGGTGCGCTGTTTAAGACCACTCCTGCTATAGATCACCGTTTCAAATCCCAGTAAGTACTTAGATTAGTCGTAGAAAAATAATAATAATAATAATATTTAAAAAATTAAAAATATTTAAATTCTATCTTCATTAAAATATTTCCTTAAAATCTAATATTATAATTTTCATTAAAATTATGTAACCAACTTCTTATAATTAACCCAAAATACATTTCATAAATATAAAATTTTAAACCTTTTACATTTTCTCATTACTGCAGCATATTGCATCACCTCAATCCATAACCCTATGTAAAATCCCTATTAGTATTTTACTGTGCATATGCCCAACAATACCATTTATTTTAGCACCACTTGAATCTATGATCAAACAGCATTCCTTTATGTAAATAATTCTAATAATTATGAACCCAAAAAACATATTCCAATTATAAAATATTAAACCTTTTTCATTTTGTCATTGCTGCGCATATTTAATCACCTAACCCATAACCTATCTAAAAGCACTACTGGTACTTTTACTTTTAATTATTAAAAATAATAATAAAATTTTAGGCCTTTTCCATTTTCTCATTACTACAGTCTTGCATCACCTCAATCCATAATCCTATGTAAAATCACTACTAGTATTTTACTGTGCAAATGCCAAACAATATCATTTATTTTAAACATATTCCAATTATAAAATAATAAACCTTTTTCATTTTCTCATTGCTACCCATATTTCATCACCTAACCCATACCCTATCTAAAAGCACTACTAGTACTTTTAATTATTAAAAGTAATAATAAAATTTTAGGCCTTTTTCATTTTCTCATTACTACAGTCTTGCATCACCTCAATCCATAATCCTATGTATACAGTCTTGCATCACCTCAATCCATAATCCTATGTAAAATCACTACTAGTATTTTACTGTGCAGATGCCAAACAATATCATTTATTTTAACACCAATTGAATCTGTGATCGAAGTATTTTCATTTTCTCATTGCTACGCATATTTCATCACATAATCCATAACCTATCTAAAAGCGCTAGTAGTATTTTGCTGTGCCGATGTCAAACAATATCATTTATTTTTGCACCACTTAATTTTTGCATTTACTTTCACCCTCACTGGACATCATGATTGCCCAAATAATGCAGGTAGTGCCATAATTTCCTGTTTAATACGATTTCCTGCCGAAATTTGATTCAAATATTCTTGATATACGACATCTTCCAATATAATAATGTTATGGTCCCGGCTAATGTGAAACAAAAGACAAGTGGAAATTTCACGTAAGATTTTCTTTTTAGTTTGTGGAGCATTTAGCATCTTCAGTAATCTGTGTGATGTTAAATTTGTTGTCTTTTACTTGGTAGCATTAAAAGGGACAAAGGTTTAATTTTTCAAGATGTAGACTTCACACTTTAATACAAAACGTCCAAAAATTGATCAAAATAATTGACAACCCTATCCTCCTACTACTACATAAATGGTCCACATGCCTTGATGCTTTGACCAATAGGAAGCCAAAAATGGATGGCGTTGTCTCCACCAACGCCAGCTGATGGTTAGGGTTTTAATAAAGGTCAGTGCCTGAGACATGAGGGCAGTAACGAGTTGGGAAAACCTCTAAAACGTACAACAGATATTAATACGAACATCATATAGACATGATGTAAGTAATGACATTAACCCTGTTAAAGTTTTCTTCATAGCCTGTCACCAACAAAGCGGATTTAGGAACAGCAGAACAAGTTGTATTATTATTGTGACATGCGGTCTCTTCAATAGCTTCTGGTTATTACATTACACGTCGATTTCAATTTATCAGTCGAAGGAAACCTTGAAATACTTTAACAGTGACATTGAAGGACCTGGGTGAGATGTGCAGTAATAGGAACCAATTGATCCAAAAGCAACAACAACAAATTCAAAATCAGTCATAAACCAGTCATCCTATACTGCTATTTTATTGTACAGATGCCAAACAAGACCATTTATTTTCGCAAGACTTGAATCCAGGATCAAACGCTATTTATTTATACAAACAGTTCTACTAATAATGAACCCAAAAAACATATCACAATTATAAAATATTAAAGCTTTTCATTTTCTCATCGTTACGTCCTTATCTTGCATCACCTGAATCCATTCCCTATCTAAAAGCACTACTGGTATTTTACTGTGCGATGCCAAATAATGCCATTTATTTTTGCACCACCTGATCCCTAATCCACGATGGGTGTTCAAGTGCCTATCAAATAATAATGTTTATTTTCACCCCCACTCGACATCATGATTGCCCGAATGCAAAGCAATTAGTTCCGTAATTTACTTCTTAATACGATTGCTTGCCGAAATTTGATTCAATCATTCTTGATATACGACATCCTCCAATATCATAATCGCATGGTCTTGGGTAATGTGAGACAAAACACAAGTGGAGACTACACATAAAAGTTACATTTTAGTTTGTGGAGCATTTAGCATCTTGTGTTTCTACGGTACACTAATCTGTGTGATGTTAAATTTGTTGTCTTTTCCTTGGTAGCATTAAAAGGGCCGAAGATTTTTACTATCTAGATGTAGACTTCAAACATTAAGACAAAACTTCGGACTATTCATCAAAATAATTGACAACCCTATCCTCCTATAACCACATAAACAACTCACATGCGTCCACGCTTTCACCAATACGAAGGCATAAATGGATCGCGTCGGCTCCACCAATGGCAACCGCTGGCTAGGGTTTCAATGAAAGTCGGTGAGGAAATGGCTGAACGTCATATAGACATGATGCCAGTAATTACATCAACCTATTACTGTATTCTCCATAGCCTCTCACCAACAGAACCGCAGGACAAGTAAGTTGTATTCTTGTTGTGGCATGCCGTCTTTTCAATAGCTTCTGTTTATTGCATTACACGTCGATTTCAATTTATGAGTCGGTCAAAACAATGAATTCAGTTTCAAAGGGAACCTTGAAATACTTTAACAGTGACATTGACGGACCTGGACGAGCTATGCAATGATCGCAACCAATTGATCCAAAACCAACTACAACAAGTTCAAAACAATCAAAGTATCAAATTAACCTACTTGCTAACTTGCCTTTGAAATATCGAGGTCGTTTCGGTGTTGAATCGATATTATTTGCGTTGACCGGAGCATTTAACCAATGATTTTACCACAACGTTTACCACAACGTTTGGGTTTTATGTAAAGTTTTATTTTTACCGCAACTTTTGGGTTTTATCTAAAGTTTTATTTTTGAGTTCTTATTGCCCGGTTGTCCAGTTTTCACATCCAAAATGAGTTTTATCCAAAATCTGGACTACTTGGTGGAGGCCTAGGATTATTTCTGGGTAGTTTAGGTTACGATTATTGGTTGGTCGTTTAGGTTAGGTTATTTATGAAGGTGTATACCTGAGTTTGCATAGTCTTTAAAGCCTTTGCTTAGACTCCTTAAGAAGGATGATCCAGTTTATACTTGGCATGTTAGTCATCTCTCATGTTGCAAAGTCTATGCATCAACACTTGGATTTCTGGTTCGATGAAACCTACCTCGTGTCCTTTGTTCTATGTGGAAACCGACAAGTGGGGTTCTTTGTCATGCTTTTATTTCATTTTCTCTAGTTAGATCTCTAAGTAGTAGCTTTGGGTGCAAGAGTGTACTCATTGATTAGTATGGGTAAAGGAGAGAAAAGCTTGTACAAGAGACAAAAGGAGGGAAGAATGAAGCTCACAAAAACAATCTCTTCAAGGTACCTATAGGTAATCCTCTATAGTAAGTGTGTTTTGTCACGGCTCTAGTGCCATGACGTAGGTGTGTTAGGGGAGGCAACGAGCCGAGCTAGAGAAATTGTATTGTATACACAAAAATGGACTATAAGAGAGAGAAGGCACTATTGTTGCTTGCTCACAGGAATATGAGCAATATTGACTCACGGAACTAGACCTAAACGCTAGGATTAGACCACAACATGTTGATGCGAGATGGGCCATATATTTCTTTTCTACATAGTGGGCCTTTGGTATTAGTGTTGAGCCACATGAAGTGTTCCTCTCATTCCTCGCCTTTTTCATTACACATAGAACTCACTAAGAGGAGCTTAGTATGTATTTGTTGTCATGAAATTGAAGAACAGACCCTAGCCCTTGGTATGGAGGATTGAGTGAAATAAACCACAATGTGAGGGAGGGACAGATTGATCCCAATACACCGGAAAACTCATAGTGTTGCAAACCACTGTCAAGACAACTCATAGTAACGATTCTGCTCTCTTCCTATATGAACCCCCTAGCAATGACTAGTGGCCAGTTATAGGCACCAATCAACATATGGTTGATCTAAAAGTTTATTCATCCATAAAATCCAAACAACACCATTTAGTTCTTCGTAGATCCTGTAGTATAGATTGACACATACTACGGGTGAGAGAGACAATTGACTCCCATATAGGCATATTAACATGTTGCAAGTTTACATGACGTGGTGGAGACCTTCACTGATATATTATGGAGATCGAGTGGTGACGCATGTGGCTTTCATGTGAGGGCCCACATGGTCAATCTTCAATCCAAGTAATCTAATTTAAACATTTTAACTTTTTGATTCGTTATGTTTACGAAGAACTTTGATGAATAAAGTTGTTGAGATCCTGAAGTTTTACACTCTGGATTATTCACTTGTACCTTCTAATATGCACCGTTGCCCACTGTTGGAGAGATCTGTCGCAAGGGAACTGTGAATATTGCATAACTTCTATCTCCTCCTCACTAGAATCATGCTTAATCATAAGTGAAACTGCATGGATATAGTTAGTTAGTTTCTTCGATGTTTATTGATAATTTAGGTGAGGTCATATTTGTTGCATGCTCTAAAATTGCCCAGAAATTGAAGTTTCTCATCAAATTTAAGTTTCTCAAATTATGATGATGCATTTTTCTATGGAGTTAGTGACACATCAATCTTATCTTTTGACATATACCAAAGTGATTTTTGTACTATTCTTCTTATTTAGCTATCATTCATTATATTGTGGTTGCAATTATCCACTGTTGACATGGATGGCCTTAAAGTTCCTTGGGAACTTGTAACTAAAGTAGGAGGGATATTTAATATCCTTTTCAAAGAGGTATTTTTCAGCTGCTAAAGTGACTTTGTCTTCTTACTGTGTCAAACTTTGTTTTTCCATATTTTCAATCAAGAATTACTATGATGCACTAACGAAAGTAGCAATTGGTTTTTCCAGAGCAAGAGATGTTGGGTGTGGAGCCTGATTAACTTCTGTATTCAAAGGTATCACTGCATTGGACTCGAGTTCGTAATAAGGTGGCAACACCACCCATAAAATATTCACTGCAGGGGGGGTCTAGGGGGAGGTGACTGCGACGTTTGGGAGCTCCCCCCTGGTGGGGGGATCAGGGGTAGTGCCCCCGAACTAAAAATAGATGTAAAATTGCCTTGTAAAATGTTGTAATTTCGTAGTCAATCTCGGTTGTTCATTAGGTGGAGATCTCATGGTAGAAGTTATGTTTAATTTAGAGTTTTTTTTCCCTAGAAGGTAACCCTTTGCTATATATGAGGGAATTGTATTTCATCTATGTAGATCTATATTCTGACTGAGAAAGAGAGAGGAGATTGTGTGAGAGCAAAGAAGGAATTAGAACAGATCTGATGTAGCTTGTATCTCTTCAGTTTGCTAGATAATATAAAAGGAAGGATTGGTTGTTTCTCTATGGACATAGCCCAAACTGGGTGAACCACATATATCTGTGTCTTTCTTGTTTTATGTGTTTCTGTGTTTGTATTTCTACAATATATTTTATGTGTTTCATTGCTCTGTAATATATAGTTTTCTAACTACTAGTATCATAGTCGAAGGTCTATTTGGATGATAAACTCGCAGGAGAGAAGGGTTCCTCGTTCGAGTGGGAGCAATGGCGGAAGATGGTAGGTTTAGGGTTGAAAAATTTAACAGCAAAAACTACCAACTGTGGAAGATGCAGATGGAAGATTATCTGTATCACAGAGATCTATACCAACCATTGAGTAGAGAGACAAAGAATCCGATTAGTATGATAGACATAGAATGGGATATTCTCAAGAAAAAAGCACTTGGAACAATACAGTTATGCCTAATGGCTTCGGTAGCATTTAATATTTCAAAGCAAATGACAACATAGGGTTTAATGTTGACATTGACCAAACTATATGAAAAACCATTGGCCTCAAATAAGGTATTTCTTATGAAGCATTTATTAAATATGAAAATGTGAGAAGGTGGATCTATTGTTGATCATGTTATGCTATTATACCAAGAGGTGTCATATTTCATGATTGAATTGATGAGCTCTGTAATATGTTCATACCTTTGTTGTTGCAAAGGTTTTTCCATATTTTCAAAAAATCAAAAAAATTTAAAAATGTAAAGAAGGTATACTCTAAAAGAAAACTCAAAGGGTGAAAATAATAAAGATGGTCAAAAAATGAAAGAAATGAACCCGAAATAAAGAAAGACGAGGAAAGTGTGTCAGTCTAAATGCCACTACTTTTTCATTTTTTGTAATAAACAATTGTGTGTAGTTTGTTAACTTATGCCACAATTGATGAATAGTCAAACAACTTAGGCTTGACTAGTTCATATTTGAATTTCATGTTTTAGAGATAGAAAATAAATATCTGGCCAAACAGTGTTATCTTGGCAGATAAGTAGATAGGTAGAGAAAATAAAAAGGAGTTCAATAGTGTAATATGAGCCCTTGGATGTAATAAGTGCAGAATTAGGTAGGCTTGCCATTGTAAAATAAAAGAAGATTGATAAGGGTTTGCTAGTCTAAGTGCACCCAAATAAAGAAGAAAAAATGTCAGGTTAAAGTAGAAAGGATAGGTAGATGATGTTGTAGAATTACCTGTGATGTATAATGTCTCTAAATGTGTTAATTTTCACTTTTATCACAAGTGCAAGGCAGACATTTCACTTGATGCAATTCAAGCAAAACAAGGTCAAATAATTAACTTCCCTTCATATTTTTCCCTAAAATATTTCATTAGTTTTCCCTAAAGTATTAAAGTTTTTTAAAATTAAAGGGCTCAGAGCATTTCTCTGATTTTTGGAGGGACCGGACCCTCGGCCTAATGATTTAAATGGCCTGAATACTTTTAACCATCCATAAAATCATTCATTTCATCTCATAAACTCATTTCCTAAGTAAAAATCCTATTTTACTTAGGAAAATACATAATATCACCTAAAAACCCATTTTCCCACTTTAAAGCCTAAGTTTAAATGTAAATCTATAATGATCACTTAGCGCTCATTCTCATTTTTTATCATATTAACTGTTAACCCATATTATATTAATCCCGAAAAACATTTCCCTTCCTGTATTATTTAATTATACATAAATCCTGGACATTTTATATATCCCGCCCCAGGTTAATTATAACCATAAACACTCTTAAAAAGGGATTAATAGATTTATCCGAAATTTATTAATAGTCTAATCCCCTGCTCCACAAATTGGAATTAATTAACCCTTAAGGTTAATTAAGAACCACCCCCGACCAATCTCATTCACCCCGATATACTTAAATAGTTGTTAATTACATCGGGCCTACCGTAAATAAAGTTCTTCCAAACTCCATGTCCGTCCGCCATTCGATCACTCCCCTTTTATCCAATGGTCGACGCTAATATCGCGCCCCCTCGTGACCACACTTTAACTCGCAATCACCAAGTGATTTTCCACCCGTACCTCCGCCACACGTCGCGTAGTCCATATGATCGCTTGCTCCCGACCCAAACCTGCCCAACTCCAAAAGCGGTGCGATCGCATATCGCTTATCACCCTCCACAAACGACAAAACATCATTTCTCTATGTACGTCATCCGCTCGATAAATCCAAAAACCCCGCTAACCTCAGTTTTGTTAAATAAAATGAAAAAGGTTCATTTTCACTATTATATGTTGCGACCCATGCTCCCATTCAAAGCCATGTCCGAGCCAACTGTACGAGCTTTCAGACCACTACCTAATCAAGAAACCTACAATGAAGCAACCCAGAACCTGTTATCCTTCCATCTTGGCACTATTCACCTCCTTGATATAGGTATTTATCCAATTTACACTCAAACCCTGTAATTTTGGTTTTCTACTAAAAATTCTACAAGAAAAGGTCCAAATTCAGTTTTAATCCAAGTATATGTTCGCGATATAAATGTCCTCAACCCACTGTCTTGCATATTTTCCACAGAATTCCCGAATTCCAGTTTTGAATCCATAAGAATGAAATATGGAAACCCCTATAGCCCTAATGTAGCACCCATGAACGCTCCCCACAAAGATTTATATTATCTACCTCTAGCCGATAAAGATTTTCAAATGAAAGACCTATCTAGGGATAAAAACCATCTTCAGGTTTTCTGCCAAGCCAGAGATAGTTATCTAAATAAGTGTGACAATTTTTGACTATGGGAATCTAACCTTCCCATGTATTTCCTCCCCTCAGTCCATGTTTTCCCATACATAATTCATCAATGCTATGCTAATTATGATTCCAACTAAAGAACTGTTATGTCCCCAAGCCAAATAGTCATTTTTCCCATAACTGCTCAGTCCATCAATCAGATGTTGCAGTTCCACCCGAGCCAGTCCCTCACTCCCATTTCCATGGCATATTTACTTGAAAAATCATCTTAGTTATTTCAATCAGAAGTAAATTGTATTTCTCAAACCTTCATGTTACCAAAGCACCAACCCATGGGTCCACCTCCTTATCTGCAGACCTCATTCACTGAAACTGGAAGACTCATTATTGATATGATATCCCTGATTATGGGATTTAACTCTAGTGAATATGTTGATGATATCACCCTAGCATTACTATCAATCTTTACTCTAGGACAATGCCCTGTTGTTAGATATGACTATGCCTCCTACATTGCCAACAGAATCCATGACCAATTCCTTAATTTGGAAAGGAAAGGAGTCTTCAAATACACCTCTTTCATATACCATCATATGCTATATTATCAGTCAGATAACTTTCCTTTCCTTATCAAGAAACTTGACACCAAAGGAAATCTAAGGTCTGTTACCTTTTGGAGTCCAATTTTTCATAATACCATTGAGTCCCCTTACACTTATAGTGAGTTCATTGACCTATTTGTACATTCAACAACCACTCTGTTGATAGGAGTTTCATTTCCTAGAATCAATGGTGAGATGAAGAAGATTCTCCAGCTCTCTAAGAAATACCGAATATGTGACTGGTACCTATACAAAAATCACACAGAAATCAGGATGTATGGGTGTGAAATTTTCCCTTTTAAGTTACCCAAGTATGTTCCCATGAGATTGTTTGCCTTGGAGTATTTTAGGAAAATCATAAATGCAGATTTAGTCCATTTTTGTGGTTCCAAGGAGAAAGCTCAGCTAAGAATTAAGAACTAGCTAGGCCCTTTTGTCATCAATAACAGGGATGCATGGAGAGAAGCTGAAATTTTTTTAGAAGATCACCTTAGATTACGAAAGAGTTTTAGGTGGGCACCATATGACCCCAACAATTTTATATGTGACAGAAGGATGAAGAACAGGTTATCCCCAAATATTCGCCATAGGATCCCACAAATTGAGTAGTTTGCAAACTTTGATGAATGGGTAGAGGGGACCCTAGTTGAAGATGTTAGTGAGCAGGTCAATATAGAAAATGCTATGAGAGATCTTGAGAAAACCCTTGACATGGATTCTTTTGGGCAGGTACCATTCAAGTTGTCTCAAAAATCAACAATTAGTACATCCACTGTTGGACACTCTCAACAGCCTCCACAGGAAGTTAGCATACCAGCAACAGGAACATCCAAAGGCAAGGAAATAGAGCACATAAAATAGTCTACAATGTCATATCAGCCTGGAATCTCCGAAGAACAAGGTCAAGTGCCAACTCCTCTAGCTTAAACCAATATAGCAGAAAGTCTAGCTTTGCAACTCTTCTAAATGAGAAAATAAATAAAAAGAGGGACAGGGAAACCATTACCCCTACCAGTGGACCCACAGGACAACTGGGGACAAAAACAAAAAGACTAAACCCTTTGTCAAAAGAGGAAATAGTTGAAGATACTACAGACAACCAAAGAGAAGGAGGAACAATAAGCCAACAAACTTTTCCATTGGGAGGAACATCCACTAGCTCACAGAGGCAAGAGTTAGAAAGACAACCTAGTACAGAAGTATCATCCCATAAGCCACAAACTAAAGAGGCCTTAGATATCAAAACGACATTCACAGAAATAAACGCCAGGAATGACCCAGTGAGGCTTCAAATGTATAATCAATATTTAAAAATGGCCCCCACAAATCAGCAAATACTAATGTCAGCCTATGACATTAAAGAGGGCAAGATGATAATGAATTACTTCAAGCCAAAGGTGCAACAACCTCAGTCAGTAGCAAATTACATCAGACCTAACTTGGAGGTCTTGGCCAAGGATATTCATCCTATGGATCAAATTGAACTTCACAAGCAAACTAGAGAAATTGTCTAGTCCACATTGGCTGGTAAAGCAATGATGGCCCACAAACTACAAAATTCCTTGGATAATACAACTGCTCAACTACACTTGGAGAAAGCCTCCTCCCTGGCGAAGGATAACAGAATAAAATAATTAGAAGAAATCATCATTGGATTGGGACATGATCCCAAAGATGCTAAAGGTATAGAAGTACTGATTAAGAAGAAAGAATAAGACATTGCTGCCCTGAGGAAACAGCGAAAGCTACCTCCTTCAAGGCACCCACAAAATGCTGAGGTTATTAAATAGAAATATGAAGAAGATATGATGGACCTACTCTTGAAACTTAATGAAAGATTAAATGATACAGAGAAGGCATTAGAAAATGCACTAAAGGACAAGCAAGGAGAGTCGACCTCTCAACCTCCTGAAGTAATACCAATAGTCTCAATAGCAGTCCCTTCTACACTTGGGACAGCCTTAGCCCCAAACATCCTAGCAGCCACAACAGGAAAATCACCAGGCAACAGTGCCAATTTGAGTACAGAAGAGCTGATAAAGGCAATGGAAGACATGAGCTACAAGTTTCAGAATTAAAACAGGTAAAAGAACAGTTGGCTAAAATGGAAATAGATTATAATATCTCAAAGATAAACGTCGTGGAAAAAACATGGGAGAGCAAAGCTTTAGAAAATAAAGTGAAGGCATTAGAAAAAGATCCCACTTTTGACAAGCCTCTCACAGAAATCAAGAAAATTATTTGGACCAACATCACTCAGTTTGTAAATGATGTTTGGCCATCCATCCAAGTTATCTTTGAACAAATTGATCTAGTGAAAGCAGCACATGGAGAAATTCAAAAGACAAGAGCTTTGTTAGGACAAATGCCAGTTGAGGCCAACTGGCTTATACACTTTTTGAATAACAAGACTAAATAACAACTCGAAGAACTTGGCATAGCTAACAAGATAGATACTCTTTTAGAAATCAAAAGGGTGTTAACTAAGAGAACTTTGATGCAGAACTTAGAGAGAAGATGCTAGGATATGCAGGTGGAAATCAATTCTTTTATGGAGAAGTTCATTGTTTTGTACAATAAAGGGCTACCAAGTCCTCTGGTGATTAATGATAGATTAATGAAACATATAGATTATGTAGATAAATTGAATAAGTCTGCTAGCAATCAAGCTAGTTCATCAACAAGTGCTTCGGGAATAAAAGCACTCCCTACTGGCCGAGTTCTCTATGACATCTTAGAGAACTTATTCTATGTTGAGCATGAAATAAAGCACTTGTTCCCAATCTGAACTACCTTTTTTAGATATACCCAAGCTGACGAGACCCTGAGGAAACTTCTGAAATACAAATTGCTAGAGAAAAAATGGTGGGAAGACAAGTTGGAAATTTTGTAAATTTATCTTCAATAAAATGTAAATTTTAGGCTATTTACTATAGTAGGATGAACAAATATGAACAAAGATCAAACAGGTCGAAGTGTATCAGAACAGGCAAAGCGTATCAGTCAAAACAGGGTAGCCAACACAGAGTTACTAAAGAAGATAGTAGCAAGCCAAATTATAGGCCTTGCCTCTAGCACACTCAGCAAGAAAAGGAACAACACAACATCAGTTTACCTTTCTCCTATCTTCAAGACTAGTTGTCTCTATTTTCTTGTAACTTATTCATTACTCACCCTAGAATATATCTCACTTAGTTATGAAATATTTTTTGTAAACATTTTTGTATAAATACTCCCTCAATTGAAGTATTGAGTGTGGATTCATATACATTGTTGTAATATTTGTTATTTTGGAATAAAGCGTTGTTGGACGAACTTTTGTATGGCTTGCTGGACAAAGAATTAATGCAAGGGACTTTTCACAGAATTCTTGAATCAAACGCCGGATCAATAAGTCCTCTATACCTTATGTTTTAAAGTTTTCATTGTTTATTATATCATCTATGTTTCACATCTGAATGATAAATGAAAATGTGTAATTCAGAATATGCTTAACTGCACTTTGTTTTCAATCATTATTGTTCCTTATGGTTTCTTTCGAATTAGTATAAATAGTGAACTCTTAATTGCTCTTGTTTCCTAGTTCTTTCATTTTGATTATTTATTAAAGAATACTTAATTTCTCTTTACTAGTAATCATTCACGTTCCCTCTTTAAATATGCTGAAGGATTCTTAATTTCCCTTCACCTAATTTGAAACCATTCCATTTATTCTAAGTCTTCATTTGTTCCCTGCTTGACCATCTTGCCCTGTGAAACCATTCTTTGTTAAGAAACCAAGTCCAGTTAAGCCATATTTTTGACTCCATCAACCCAATGGCCTAAACTAGTCAGTCCTACCCCTCTGCTATTGAATCCCACCACGCAAACTCAAACAAAACACCTAAACTTCATAACTAGCCTAATATCTTCCAAAACAAAGCTAAAACTTAAAGAGTGAGCCCTCTCTGGATACAGATTGGCTAGATTCTATATCTAAAAGATTGGTTTGTGGTTACCTCGGACCCCTTTCCCGTTTTTACAACTTCTGGGAAAATTTGAGTGATAACAGATCATTTAAATGAATTTAATATAGTTACCAGTTAGTTAAGTTCTGTAGGGGTAACTTTTGATGATGAAGTTAGGGCCCTATTATTTCTATGCTCATTGGAAGAAAGTTGGAATGGTTTAGTTATGGCCATTAGTAACTCTCTCTCTGGATATAGTACTTTAAAGTTTGATGATGTTGTTGGTGCAACCCTTAGCGAGGAAATGTGATGGAAATGCTCTAGTGAGACATCAAGTAATGCTTTAACTGCAAAGACTAGGCGAAGCAAAATGGAAAGAGGAAAGAGCCCTGGATATCACAATAAGTCAAGAAAAGGCAGATCCAAGTCCAGATTGGGGATAGTGTGTTGGAAATGTGGGAAGAAAGAACACCTCAAGAAATACTACAAGTCTCAAAAGGGAAAAGAAGGAGACGTGCAACAAGAAAATAATCATGAAGCGAATGTAACAGGTGATGTGTTGCAAGATGCTTTGATTCTTTCTTTAGAAAATATTATTGATGCTTGGGTGGTATATTCAGGAACCTCATTCCATGCCACACCTCATAGGAAGCATTTCCATGATTATGTTCAAGGAGATTTTGGACATGTTCGATTGGGTGATGATAAAACCTGTAAAATCATTGGAATGGGTACAATTTTCATAAAATAACAGAATGGAAATCAATGGCTATTGAAGGAGGCAAGGCATGTTCCAGATCTGAAGAAAAATATGATTTGAACAAGGTAGTTGGGAGGTGAACGTTGCGTAAATACTTTCACAAATAAAACCTAGAAGGTCACTAAAGGATCCCTAGTAATAGCAAAAGGAGAAGAGGTTGGTACATTGTATTTATGCAATGGTATTTCTAATCCTAATGCTTTAACCTCTACTGGAGAAGATACGGGATTGTCGCATCATAGGCTCGGGAAAATGAGTGAGAATGGGATGCAGATTCTTCACTCAAGACATTTGTTACAAGGTTTGAAGTATGTTGATTTAAAATTCTGTGAGAATTGTGTTTATGGAAAACAAAAGAGATTCAGATTCCTCAGAGTTGGGAAAGAAAAGAAGAGCGAAAAATTAGAGCTTGTGCATACAGATGTATGGGGATCTGCTCAGTTATCATCTCTTGGTGGCTCTCATTATTATGTTACTTTTATTGATGGCGCAACGATAAAACCTTGGATTTATTGTATTCGAAATAAGTCTGATGAATTTGATACTTTCAAGAAATGGAAATCTTTGGTTGAAAATGAGACAGGAAAAAGGTTTAAGTGTCTTAGATCAAACAATGGAGGTGAATATTGTAGAAAAGAGTTTGATAGGTACTGTTCAGCGGATGGAATTCATAGAGAGAAGAAAATTCCAAGAACACCACAAGAAAATGGTGTGTAAGAAAGGATGAGCACAACAATCATGGAGCATGCAATATGCACGAGATTACATGCAGGATTGCCTTTACAATTTTGGGCAGATGTTGTATATACTGTTGTTTATCTAATAAATAGAGGGCCTTCAAGTTCCTTGGATGGTGGTATTCCAGAGTAGGCATGGAAATGTAAAAAGGTAAACTAATCATTTTTAAAAAAAATTGGCTGTGAAACCTTTGTCCACATTAATAAAGAAAATAGAAGAAAGCTTGAGGAAAAATCAAAGAAATGTACCTTTATTGGGTATGGTGTTAATGATTTTGGTTATCGCTTTTATGATTATGAAAAACACAAAATCATTAGGAGGAGGGATGTCATATTCAATGAAAAGGTTTTGTATAAGGATCAGCTGTAGGAAAAGAAACAGGAAAAAGAAAACAAATAATACACAATGCTTGATGAGATCACAGAAAAATGATGGTACCTGAGAATCATAGTGATCAACATCGAGAACAACAACCATAATAGCAACAAGCACCTCAAACACCTGAAAGTAGTGTTAAAAGATGTACCAGGACAAGTAGACCCACTAAACATTCTAACATGAAGAAGTAAATGTGCTCAAAAGAAAATTGGTGAACTCATTTGCAATGCAAGATTTGGGTGCTGCAAAATAAATCCTTGGTATGAGAATAAATAGGAACATGAAGAATCACAGTTTAACATCATCTCAAAGTGAGTACATACAAAAGGTGTTGAAAAGGTTTAATATGCAAAATGCAAAACTAGTTAGTATACCTTTGGTTAGCCATTTCAAATTAAGTAACGAGGAGTGTGCTAAGACTCAGGAAGAAATGGCTCATATATCTAAAGTTCCATATGCATCAACAATTGGAAGCTTAATGTATGCAATGGTTTGCATAAGGCCTAATATTGCACATGTAGTGGTAGTTGTAAGTAGGTACAAGAACAATCCAAGAAAAGAACATTGGATGGTGGTGAAGTGGATTCTCAGGTATTTGTGAGGTACCAAAAATCAAGCATTATGCTTTGGTGGTTCAAGAATTGCTCTACAGGGAAATGTTGATGTAGATATGGTGGGTGATAGAGATAATAGGAGGAGCACCATAGGGTATGTGTTTACTGTAGGTGGAACAACTATCAGTTGGGTCTCAAAACTTCAAAGTGTTTTGCACTCTCAACAATGGAAGTAGAGTATGTTGTTGCTACAGAGGCTAGTAAAGAAATGATTTCGTTACAAAGGTTTATGGATGAATAGGGTAAGAAGTAGGAGTTGGGAAAGTTATATAGTGACAACTAGAGTGTCATACATCTTACAAAGGACTCTGCATTTCATTCCATGACTAAACATATACAACTCAAGTACCATTTCATATGGTTAGCATTGGAAGATGGCTAGTTGAAGTTGGAAAAGATACACACTAGCCAGAATCCCGCGGATATGTTAACAAAAGTTGTAACCAAGGAGAAACTGAGAATTTTCTTAGTTTCAAATGGTCTTCAAGTATGATGAAGAAGATGAGAAATGGCTAGGTCCAAAATGGAGTCATTTTCCAGTAAATGAAGCAGTGGTGGAGTTGTTATAATCAATATCCAAGTAGGAGATTGTTGGGTGTGGAGCCTGATTATCTTCTGTATTCAAAGGTATTGCTGCATTAGACCTATTTCGTAATATGGAGGCAACACCGACTGCTCGTAAAATATTCACTGCTGGGGGGGTCTAGGGGGCTGTGACCTTTGGGAGCCCCACCCTGGCAGGGGGGTCGGGGGCAGTGCCCCTAAAGCTAAAAATAGATGTAAAATTGTGTTGTAAAATGTTGTAATTTCGTAGTCAATCTGGGTTGTTCATTAGGTGGAGATCTAATGGTAGAAGTTATGTTTAATTTAGGGTTTTTTGCCCTAGAATAAAACCCCTCACTATATATGAGGGAATTTTATTTCTTCTATGTAGATCTGCATCTGAGTGAGAAAGAGAGAGGATATTATGTGAGAGCAAAGAGAGAATTACATCAAATCTGTTTTAGGTTGTATCTCTTCAATTTGTTGGATAATATAAAAGGAAGGAGTGGATGTTTCTCCATGGACATAGCCCAAACTGGGTGAACCACATATATCTGTGTCTCTCTTGTTTTATGTGTTTTCTGTGTTTGTATTTGTACAATATATTTTATGTGTTTCATTGCTCTGTATTAGAAAGTACTAGAAGAATCTACTAGAAAGTTGCAATTGATTTTCTAGAGCAAGAAAGTACTAGAAGAATCTCAAGAAGATATATCCATGCTCTACTCAACTCTTTCACAATTTTGTGGGAAAGACGCTCAGTTTTAAGGTTATCATGTTTTAAATTCCAATATTTTACATGCTATGTAGGTCTTGTTATATTCGAGCTATCACATGTATGGAGTACTTATTTTCATCGTAGGTTTTCCACTTACAATTGCTTGAATCCTCATTTTAGGTTGAATGACCTTGCATACAAGGTGTTATAGTGGTACTTGTGTAGAATGTAAGGTTGGTTTTCCATGGACATTGATAGCATATTTGGAAAATCTGTAATGGTTACTTACCTTTTTTTTCATTCTTACCTGCACAGTTATAGTTAGACATCTACATTAAGGTCTAAGACCCATTTCCGAGAGCTTCAGAAAAATGATACCCTAGAGTTCATGAAGGATTTTAGGATTGACGAAAAGAACCTCAACTAAGTTGCCTTGCTTTGAGGGCCATTAACTTTAACAAATAGTTTTTTACCTTATAGTGTTAGTCACGTATCCTACTAGTTTTGTCCATGGTTGGGTGACTTGCTTCGATAAGGTCTCTAATGCATGGAGGATAATCAACCATAGACACTATTATTTCTGGTTAGGGTACCATATCCATAACCTTGTCAGTTATTCATATGTCAATTGAACTTTGTTTTTTCCCAAGAATGAAGGCCCTTTACACATAAAAACACCTTTATTGATAGATTTACATTCTTGAAACTAATTGGATTCTTGGTTATTTGCATCATCATTATAATTGTCTTCAATGGAAAAACTAAAATTGCAAATGCATATGGTATTGTAGTTATAACTTTTTATGTTGATCAACTAATTCTATTTTGTAAAAACCTATTGGGCAAATCGACATGAAGCTTTCAATAATGATGATGAGGATATGAGAGGCCAACCCTAGATCATTGGATTCCTCGCAAGAGCCACTTCGCACATAGAAATACTCTAAATGTTGAACGCATACTACTTCTTCTCCTTTACCAAGTGCACAACTCGAGTAAATCCTAGATAATAGTTGAGATTTAGAAGGCGAACCTGTTTCAGGCAGAGGTAAAACATCATACATACTCTAACACTCAAACATAAGGTTTTTCATATACATGTGGTTGAAGGTCCCATTTTCCTCACTTTATGGATTAAGGAATGTATGTTTCCAAAGTGGAACACCTACAGATCTAGGAAATTTTGTTTCAAAGAAGCTATATATGTCTATATCTATTTGATTTACAAAATATTTGATCAAATTTGTTTTTTTTTTTTTTTTTTCAGTTATTCCTATTAATTTTAAATCTAATACTATTGGTGGGGTCTCTATTATGTGATTGGAAGCTTGTGTAAGGGGAAATATTTACTATCTTATTATAAAAGAATGCCTTGATTCGATATTTTTCCGAGGTGAGATAGGTACTATGTTAATAAGTTGAAATGGTTGTTATTTTATTTTTTTTAGTAATGGACATTTAAGTAATATTATGTAATTTAAAATAGTTAAATGTGGAATGGTAAAAGTTTTAGGAATTCGTGAGAAAAGGATTATGTTTCTTTAATGTTGTAAAATGCTTAATGTTTTCAAGAATTTATCAGGATTGAATATTTTCTTAGTGCAAAATGGTTAGTGTATTAGATGTTTCAATGTTCTAATGGAGAATGGTTAGTGTATTAAAGGTTTAAATGTTGAATGTGAAACTATTATTAGATGTTTCTCTAGTTCAAACTCTACTTAAGGCTTTCACAAAGGTTCTAGTGCCTATGTTCAAGGGCTTACTGTAGGTTTCCAGGGGTTTCCACAACAAAACATTCACTAGATAACTTTAGGATATTAATAACCCTTATGAGATTTTGTATCACCAACATTTCTTCCACAAACTTTCTATAAGATGAAGGCACTTGAAGACTTAAAATTGTTATAAAATTATATATTACAGAGCAAGATAACACATAATTGCAGAAATACAAACACAGAAAACACATAAAACAAGAAAGACACAAATATACATGGTTCACCCATTTTGGGCTACATCCACAGAGAAATAGCAAGTTCTTCCTTTTATATTATCTAGCAAACTGAACAGATACAACCTACAGCAGATCCATTGTAATTCCCTCTTTGCTCTCACACAATCTCTACTCTCTTTGTCACTCAGCATACAGATCTACATATACACAATACAACTCCCTCATATATAGTGAGGGGTTGCATTTTGGGGAAAAAACCCTAAATTAAACATAAAATCTACCATCATATCTCCGCCTAATGAATGGTCTAGATTGACTACGAAATAACAACATTTTACAAGGCAATTTTACATCTATTTTTGGCTTCAGGGGCACTGTACCCCCTACCCCCCTTTGTAGCATATATTTTATGGGAAACTTTGCTGCTCCATTATAAAATCGGGTCCAATGCAATGATACCTTTGAATATAAAAGATAATTAGGCTCCACACCCAACCATCTCCCACTTCGAGACTCATTATAGCAACTCCACCTTTGCTTCATTCGCTGGACAATGACTCCACTTTGGACCTAGTTCTTTCTCATCTTCTTCATCATACTTGAAGACCAATTGAAACTGAGAAGACTCTAAGTTTCTCCCTGGTTACAACTTTTGTCAACATATTTGCAGGATTCTGGCTAGTGTGTATCTTTTCCATCTTCAACTGTTCATCTTCCAATGCTTACGATATGAAATGGTACTTGAGATATATATGTTTAGTCTTGGAATGAAATGCAGAGTTATTTGCAAGATGTATGGCACTCTAACTGTCAGTGTGTAACCTATCCAACTCCTCCTTATCTAATTCATCCAGAAACCTTCATAACCAAATTATTTCTTTACTAGCCTCTATAGCAACAACATACTCTGTCTTTGTTGTTGATAGTGCAACAACACTTTGTAGTGTTGATACCCAACTAACAATTGTTCCACCTACAGTAAACACATACCCTATGGTGCTCCTTGTGTTATCTCTATCACCCGCCATATCTGCATCAACATATCCTTGTAGAGTAATGTTTGAACCACCAAAGCATAATACTTGATTTGTGGTGCCTCTCAAATACTCGAGAATCCACTTTATTTCCATCCAATGTTCTTTTCCTAGATTGTTCATGTACCTTCTTACAACTCCCACTTCATGTGCAATATTAGGCCTTGTGCAGACCATTGCATACATTAAGCTTCCAACTGTTGATGCATATGAAACTCTAGACATATTAGCCATTTCTTCCTGAGTCTTGGGACACATTTCCTTACTTAGTTTGAAATGGCTAGCCAAATATATACTAACTAGTTTTTCATTCTACATATTAAACCTTTTCAACACCTTTTGTATGTACTCATGCTGAGATAATGTTAATTTGTGATTCTTCTTGTCTCTATTTATTCTCATACCAAGGATTTGTTTTGCAGCACCCAAATCCTTCGTTGCAAATGAGTTTGCCAATTTTCTTTTGAGCACATTTGTTTCTTGCATGTTAGAACCTGCATCAAGGATGTCGTCTACATACAATAACAATATAATATAGCTTCCATCATTTTGTCTTTTGAGATAAACATAATGATCAAAGTGACATCTAGTATAACCTTGTTCAAACATAAACCTGTCAAATTTTAGATACCACTACCTTGGAGCCTCTTTTAAGCCATACAACTTTTCTTCAACCTGCACACTAGTTTTTCCTTCCCTTTTACATCATATCCTTGTGGCTGTTGCATATATATCTCTTCCTCCAAATCGCCATGGAGAAAAGTCATCTTTACATCTAACTACTCAAGATGCAAATCTTCAGCTACTAATAGACTTAAAATACTTCTAATTGAAGTCATTTTAACAAGAGGAGAAAATATCGCATCAAAGTCTATACCCTTTTTCTGTGCAAACCCCTTCACCACAAGTCTAGCTTTATACCTTTGTTTACCTCCATCTTCTTTCTTCAACCTGTAAGCCCATTTATTCTCCAATGTTGTTTTACCTGCAGGAAACCTAACTAAATCCCAAGTCTAGTTATGTGCTAAGGATTCCATCTCTTCTTTCATGGCTTGCTCCCACTTCTTCTTGGTTTCTACCAGGGAAAATTTTAAGAACCCCCCCTAAATTTATAAATATAATAAATGGATGAATCTCCATGGTATATAGGAAAAATGGAAGGCGATTTTATCAATAATATAATATGTATATATAATTTTTTGGCGAATCTCTCACCAGGCATGGCGAATATTTACTCAATTATAAAATCTTGTAATATCTTGGCAAGTCTTTCACTAAATAATAAAACTTTGTAAAGTCCTACTGAATCTTAGCATTGTGAACTCTTAGAGAATTTTTTGAAAAAGTAAGTAAAAACCATATATGACAAGAGCCACATGGTGGCAATATCACTGTTTTTTTCACATTTCCACGACATGGAACTTGTTTATAAAATTATAAAAAAGCCAACCAAGTCCCTTATAATATGCAGGTAAGCTTATAATAGAGTCTGATACCTCTACTATGCTTGTCTTCGTTGAAGTGTCATATCTACTATACTTAACACTGTGAATCACAACTCTCTCAAAACTCAACTCTATAGTGTAATTAAAACCTTCGGAAATGGAATCTGACAACTCTATAAAAAGGATTAGTGAAATAGAAGCTTTTGTGAATGAGCCCACTAATTATCACTGCTAAACAATCAATCTAGACTATAAAGTCTTACATCTTGATCACAATCGTGCTCACGATCAAGGGAGTGCGACCACATGGCTTGACATAATGGCCATCATAGTGTCACTTTGAATCTCCTTTTGTGTGTGGATGTTTTGACAAACCAATGTGAAATCAAAGTCACTTTGAATTTTCTTTCCTACGAGGGATCACATCCACAGTTGATTAGTAAAAGATAATCTACTATATATTATGTTCAAGAAACTGACTACAATCTACAGTGGATATGAGACCTGAATTCTTATTTTGAATTTGAATATCTTAGGACAACATAAGAGATAAAAATGCATATGAGCTTAGTAGCTATAAAACAATCACTCCATCATTACAAGACCACCTAGATTTTAGCACTTGATCTAAATAATGGCACTAGTTGTAGTGCTTATTTGCATTAACACCATGGAAAAGCAACAACAATGTTTCAAAGCACACTTACTGGAAAAGTTGTAATGTTCCAAGAATATTTAATGATAGCATATAAACCTCGTACTATGGTGGGGAAAATAGGGAACCCAAATCTTGGAAGATATCTCATACCAAATCTGAGAAAAAAATGAAAAAGGGAAAAAATCAAAATATACAAATCAATCTATAAATTGTTTACAAATCAAATACAATTCCTTTAACTAACAGTTAAATTATGGTGATATATTTAAATATTTAGTAAGAGGGGAACTTCAAACCATGGAATATTACCTTTGTCATTACAGTCATCCCTCAATGACTGAGATTACAAATCAATACTTATGGAAAGATTGTAAGAAATTCTGTGAAATAGTAAAGCGTAACCTTTATTTTCAAGCAACAAAATCAAGACATTGTTACTTCAAGAGCCATAATTGAATACGTAATCAATGAATCAAGTCCTTGTATGGCACAATCTTGTTTCACAACCTCTATTTTCTCAATAACAAAATCAAGACATTATATGTGGTTATTGCCAAAAGGAAACTGCGTTCTAATTTGGAAGAGGATCTTCTGAAAAGACATGGATTTATTCAAAGCTACAAAGCCTAATGGGTTACTGAAAAATAAGTTGGAATATGGGATCATGATACTTAAATTGAAAAAATATGCTTTCCTTTTAGAAACATTACAGTTATATGGCACAATCTTGTTTCACAACCTCTATTTTCTCAATAACAAAATCAAGACATTGTATGTGGTTATTGCCAAAAGGAAACTGAGTTCTAATTTGGAAGCGGATCTTATCAAAAGACATGGATTTATTCAAAGCTACAAAGCCTAATGGGTTACTAAAAAATAAGTTGGAATATGGGATCATGATACTTAAATTGAAAAAATATGCTTTCCTTTTAGAAACATTACAGTTATACAATGTTTTTTGAAAACATTAGAATTTGAAATTGGGCCTTTCTATCAAGACAAATTTTCATTAATAGAATGTACTTTCCTACCCGAAATGTTGTAGATATCCAAGAAAAACTTGAAAAACATAAGAGAACTTCGTGTAATGTACTTTCTTTCCTTCCTTAACATTATTAAAGAGTTGAGGTTCCCCAAGTCATCAGGTAACATTCAAAGGAAATGACAGTTAGTAATAGCCCAATTCACAACCGAAGATGTGTCACAAATACAAGGGGGCATCTCCTCCAAATCACAAAAGTGCTCCAAGTTAAACTCTAGCATTATTGGAAGCTTAATGCTCGATTAGGTCTTATTGAACCCAAACATTTTTCCAATCAACACTAAAAGCTTAAAGATAGCTCCTCTAAGTCCTACATGACTTTACTATGATCTTGAAGTGGGGGCACATGCAGGCTCTCCAAGTGAATAGTCTTAAACTAAGTGAAGATAAGGCCGATAGATCATTTAGTGTGGATCTCTTTAACCCATAATTGAATACTATGTCTCGCTTGAACCCATAATTGAATACTATTAGGACTTTCAAATTTTTCATGGAACTCAGAAATGTTGGAAGAAAGTATTTGCTTCCAGAAAAGAGTAAAACTAAAGCCTCTGCTTGAGGACAATTGATGTCACACCACTAATACTTCTCCATGGAATTTGTATAGGTAAACCACAAACGCAGAATTCCATTAGAATATTGTGTTTATTGAATACACAAATGAAATAATTGCATTTCTTTAAAATATCTTTTGAAATCAAAATTACCGAATATTGATAACCTAGTGGGTGTAGGATAAAATTCACCCGTGTCATTCACAGAGAGCATGAGAAAAAACCAAATACTATATATAAAACCAAGAAAAAATCAAATTCATCACTTCTAGGGACCTCTTAACCACCCTGCCAATACATAAGTATGTTCCTGTTTGCAGTTATAAAAATTACCCAAATTACAATCTGTTTACTCCAACATATGTTGGAAAGTTATAGAAGGATGACTAGTGCAATCAATCCATTCCTTTTAGCCCTGGATTTGTTTCAGTTTAAAAAAAAAGTATACAAATATACTTGTCCAATGTCTATGCTTTAACCATTCACCTTAAGATGTTTTTACAATATAATTTCCTAAGTCTATTTAATATCTTCATTATCATAAAACCAACCTATATATCCCTCTGAGCACTTGGTAGACCCAGAATTAAGATGGATCTAAGATGATAGAATTTCCCCTTTAAATAGTCTATGCTCAAATGAATACAATGGTATTATCAATACCATGGGTTATCATAAACCTGGAGCTTAAAAATTACTATTAGTAATTTATAAAAGTTAATAAAATTAATA
>APFE030731770.1:361879-405716 GCA_000404065.3 Pinus taeda | reverse complement strand
ACCCCCCCAAATTTATATGTATAATAAATGGGTGAATCTCCATGGTATATAGGAAAATGGAAGGTGATTTTATCAATAATATAATATGTATATATAATTTTTTGGCGAATATCTCACCAGGCATGGCGAATATTTTACTCAATTATAAAATCTTGTAAGATCTTAGTGAGTCTTTCACTAAATAATGAAACTTTGCAAAGTCCTAGTGAATCTTAGCATTGTGAACTCTTAGAGAATTTTTTGAAAAAGTATAAAACCATATATGACAAGAGCCACACGGTGGCAATATCATTGTTTTTTTTTTCACATTTCCACAACATAGAACTTGTTTATAAAATTATAAAAAATCCAACCAAGTCCCTTATAAGATGTAGGTACGCTTAAAACAGAGTATGATACCTCTACTATGCTTGTCTTCATTCAAGTGTCATAGCTGCTATACTTAACACTGTGAATCACAACTCTCTCAGAACCAAAACGCTCTATAGTGTAATTTAAAAAACCTTTGAAAATTGAACATCTGACAACTCTATAAAAAGGATTTAGTGAAATAGAAGCTTTGGAATGAGCCCACTAACTATCAGTACTAAACAATCAATCTAGACTATGAAGTCTTCCATCTTGATCACAATCGTGCTCACGATCAAGGGAGTGTGACCACCTGGCCTGACATAATGACCATCATAGCTTCCAATAATCAACAACCACCTTACAAGGACATCCTAGCTCATGCCTCATGAATTTTATTCATCAACCTTAACTGATATAAATCTTATAAAGATAACATTACAATCCTCTCCAGATTCACTGTTAATACAAGGGTAAAGGAAATTTTCTAGCTCAAGGCACTAGCCAATACCAACTTTGGTATTTGTGACCCCTTTGTGGCGGGATGCACCTACCCTGCCCCGTTGGGTTTCTGCCTTGTAACATAGTTCAAGGATCACAAGACTTTCCAATCTTCCTACACCATTGACACACTTTATATGCTATACATAGTGAATGGAAAAGAAGCATTATAGAGCACACAATTTCACAGAAGGAAGAAAAATCTTAGCCAATTCAATATCAAAATATTAACCACTGATTAATAAAGAATAACAAGTAGTGTAATGAATTGTTCTAAGTTATTTATTTACAAGCTGTAAAGAATGTAGTGGAATGGAAAATATTACTTAGGCAACACTTCAATATTTTCTACTAATATGTCTATGCATGTACATATGAAATTAAGAGCATTGTTGAATACAATGTTTCCTTTTCTCTTGCCTCCATTTTGACAAATCAGTGTCACTTTGAATCTCCTTTCCTGTGTGGATGTTTTGACAAATCAATGTGAAATCAAAGTCACTTTGAATTTCCTTTCTTGCGAGGGATCACATCCATAGTTTATTAATAAAAGATAATCTACTATATATTATGTTCAAGAAACTGACTGCAATCTACAGTGGAAACGAGATCTCAATTCTTATTCTGAATTTGAATATCTCAGGAAAACATAAGTGATAAAAATGCATATGGCCGTAGTAGCTAGAAAACAATCACTCCATCATTACAAGACCACCTAGATTTCGGCACTTAATCTAAATAATGGCACTAGTTGCAGTGCTTATTTGTATTAACACCATGGAAAAGCAACAACAATGTTTCAAAGCACACTTACTAGAAAATTTGCAACGTTCCAAGAATATTTAATGATAGCATCTGAACCTCGTAGCTATGGTGCAGAAACTAGGGAACCCAAATCTTGGAAGTTATCTCATACCAAATCTTAAAAATAAAAAAAGGGAAAAAATCAAAATCTATAAATCAAACAATGAATTGTTTACAAATCAAATACGATTCCTTTAACTAACAGTTGAATTGTGGTGATATATTTAAATATTTAGTAAGAGGGGAACTTCAAACCATGGAATATTACCTTTGTCATTACTATCATCCCTCAGTGACTGAGATTACAAATCAATACTTATGGAAAGATTGTAAGAAAGTTTGTGAAATAGTAAAGCATAACCTCTATTTTCAAGCAACAAAATCAAGACATTGTTACATCAAGAGCCATAATTGATACATAATCAATGAATCAAGTCCTTGTATGGCACATGGTTGTTTCAAAACCTCTATTTTCTCAATAACAAAATCAAGACATTGTATGTGGTTATTGCCAAAAGGAAACTGTGTTCTAATTTGGAAGAGGATCTTATCAAAAGACATCGATTTATTCAAAGCTACAAAGCCTAATGGTTTACTGAAAAATAAGTTGGAATATGGGATTGTGATACTCAAATTGAAAAAATATGCTTTCCTTTTAGAAACATTACAATTATACAATGTTTTTTGAAAGCATTAAAATTTGAAATTGGGCCTTTCTATCAAGACAAATTTTCATTAACAAAATGTACTTTCCTACCTGAAACATTGTAGATATCCAAGAAAAACTTGAAAAGCATAAGATAAATTAGCATAATGTACTTTCTTTGCTTCCTTAACATTATTAAAGAGTTGAGGTTCCCCAAGTCATCAGGTAACTTTCGAAGGAAATGACAGTTAGCAATAGTCCAATTCACAACTAAAGATGTGTCACAAATACAAGGGGGTATCTCCTCCAAATCACAAAAGTGCTCCAGGTTAAAATCTAGCATTATTGGAAGCTTAATGCTTGACTGGGTGTTACTGAACCCAGACATTTTTCCAATCTTCACTAAAATCTTAAAGATAGCTTCTCTAAGTTCTACATGACTTTACTATGCTCTTGAAGTGGGGGCACATGTAGCCTCTCCAAGTGAATAGTCTTAAACTAAGTGAAGATAAGGTCGATAGATCATTTAGTGTGGATCTATTTAACCCATAATTGAATACTATGTCTCTCTTAAACCCATAATTGAATACTATTAGGACTTTCAAATTTTTCATGGAACTCAAAAATGTTGGAAGAAAGTATTTGCTTCCAGAAAAGAGTAAAACTAAAGCCTCTGCTTGAGGATAATTAATGTCACACCACTAACACTTCTCCATGGAATCTGTATAGGTAAACCACAAATGTAGAATTCCATTAGAATATTGTGTTTATTGAATACACAAATGAAATCATTGCATTTCTTTAAAAAAAAAATTGAAATCAAAATTACCGAAATTACATATTGATAACCTAGTGGGTGTAGGATAAAATTCACCCGTGTCATTCACAGAAAGCATGAGAAAAAACCGAATACTATATATAAAACCAAGAAATATTCAAATTCATCACATCTAGGGACCTCTTAACCACCCTGCCAATACATAAGTATGTTCCTGTTTGCAGTTATAAAAATTACCCAAATTACAATCTATTTACTCCAACATATGTTGGAAAGTTATAGAAGGATGACTAGTGCAATCAATGCATTCCTTTTAGCCCTGGATTTGTTTCAGTTTAAAACAGAAGTATACAAATATACTTGTCCAATGTCTATGCTTTAACCATTCACCTTAAGATGTTTTTACAATATAATTTCCTAAGTCTATTTAATATCTTCATTATCATAAAAACCAACCGATATATGCCTCTGAGAACTTGGTAGACCCAGAATTAAGATGGATCTAAGATGATAGAATTTCCCCTTTAAATAGTATATGCTCAAATGAATAAACTGGTAGACCCAGAATTAAGATGGATCTAAGATGATAGAATTTCCTCTTTAAATAGTCTATGCTCAAATGAATAACATGGTATTATCAATACCATGGGTTATCATAAGCCTCGAGCTTAAAAATTACTATTAGTAATTTATAAAAAATTAATAAAATTAATAGTTCATTTTTATTTTATTTTTTATTTTAACCAAGCTAAAATGTTTAACCTACATTAAATTACAACATCCATTCTTGTTCCACCAAGCGCCAAGAGGATCAAATATTTTTTCACTCTATGCTAGTTTGCATATCATGATATTTGATACCTCTCAAGGGTTAGTATATCCAAAGTAAAGATGGATCTATGCTAGTTTAATTCCCCCATTTAAATAGGCTACATTCTAGGCGAATACCATGGGTCAATACCATGTGCCATTTTAGTGAATAGCATGGGTCAATACCATGTGCCATATTTTTATTAATTCTAATATTTGGGTTAATAATGTTTTTTTTCATGGTATTAATAACAATCTAGTCCATGGTATTTGTCCCATAGATTTTTCCCATAGGTTTCACCTAAATATAACGCATTTTTTAGCGTTCTTAAATATAAAAAAATATTTTATTTGTTTACTATACCTCTCATTTATTTTTATTTTTATTAATTTATCATACCTCTTACAAATATGGTATTTGGCCCATAGGATTAACTTAAATAAAACATCTTTCGTGAGCCTACATAAATAGAACGAGGGTTATGGACTAAGGTTTTATTTATTTACCATACGTCTAGTTTATTTATATTTTTATTGATTTACCATACATTTTGAGTAAGTGTAAAAGGACGTTTTATTTATTTACCATATCTCCACTTTGCTTATATTTTTATTTGTTTACACCCTTGCATGTATATAAGGTGACTTATAGAGTAAATATAAAAAATGTTTTATTTATTTACCATACCTCTCATTTATTTATATTTTTATTAATTTACCATTATCTCTTTTATAAATATGGTATTTGGGCCCATAGGATTCACTTAAATAAAACCTATTCTTGAAAATGGGCGAATGGAAGTTGTAACTCCTAATTTCAAGGGCTAAATTTACCTTTTTTACCCTCTCCCTTAAAATAAGGTGGGCTATTTGAGGTGATTTGTAAAAATGTACTATGATACAAAATATTTGCCCACTAAAAATTTAAAACCCCTTAATTTCGCCAAAGGGCGAACATTCGCCCCTAAAATTATCCTTGGTTTCTACTTGCACTACTTCTTCATAACATTTTGGTTCACCAGAATCAATCAACAATACATAATATAATGAAGGAGAGTATAATTCAGGGGGTCTACCTATCCTCGTAGATCTTCTAACACCACTTTCAGGTGTTTGAGGTGCTTGGTTCTATTGTGGTTGTTGTTCTGGTTTTTGATCATTATGATTTTCAAGCACCATCACTTTTTATGTGATCTCTTAAAGCACTGTGTATTCTCTATTTTCTTTTTCCTGTTTCTTTTCTTGTAGTTGATCGTTATACAAAACCTTTTCATTGAATATGATATCTCTACTCCTAATGATTTTGTGTTTTTCATAATCATAAAAGCGATAGCCAAATTCATTAACACCATATCCAATAAAAGTACATTTCTTTGATTTTTCCTCAAGCTTTGTTCTATTTTATTTATTAATGTGGACAAAGGCTTCACAACCAAAAGTATTTAAAAAAGAGTACTTTACGTTTTTACCTATCCATACCTCCTCTGGAATACCACCATCGAAGGAAATTGAAGGCCCTTTCTTTATTAGATCAACATCAGTATCTACAGCATCTGCCCAAAATTGTAAAGGTAATCCTGCATGCAATCTCATGCACCTTGCACACTCCATGATTGTCCCATTCATCCTTTTTGACACACCATTTTCTTGTGGTGTTACTGGAACTATCTTCTCTCTGCGAATTCCATTCTCTGAACAGTACCTATCAAACTCTTTGCTGAAATATTCACCTCCATTCTCTAATCTTAGACACTTCAACCTTTTTATTGTCTCATTTTCAACCAAAGCTTTCCATTTCTTGAAAGTATCAAATATATCTTTTTTTCCACTGGAAAAGTCAGCGATTTTCATTAATATAAGAAAATTACATATAGTAGATGCCTTGGCATTGCGTTATTGTTCATACAAAATTCACCTCTCAAGGTGTTGTGTCAGAAAGTAGTCGCAAAATTGTGCTGTGTACATTCATATGTCTGGCTGTTCAGCCTATTCGCTATCACAAAAGGATTCTGTTTTATAAACAATATATCCATTGATCTATACAGTTCATCATGTCAAAATAATCTCCATTAACTGTCAGCTGTTGGGATTATTGTCCCTCTATTCTCGCTGGTCTATGTATGGCCTATGGTAAAATTGGTGCACATCTGTTCCATTCTGCTCCACTATTAGCCATTCTCCTCTGGGAAGTGATGAGGCCTCTTTGGATAATTTGTCAGCCTCGCTGTTGTGTTCTCTGTAAATGTGTAAACAAGAGAAATGATTAAATGTTGCTTTGAGAGTGAGTGCATCATGTAATATATTGCTGAGTGTGTATGTTTGACAGGTAGTGACATTGTTAATCCAGTTAACAACCACCATTGAATCCCCAAATATATTGATCTTTGTGTGTTGATGCGATAATGCAAAGTGTAGTAGGTTGCGGATAGCAGATAGCTCAGCATAATTATTTGATCCATTTCCGAATCCCATTTTCGCAAGGTATCGATGGTGATCGTTTATATGCAGAACAAAGCCCCCTCCACACCTAGCTTGGTTTGCTGCCCTGTCGAAGAAGGCCCACGGGGTGTTTTTGTCGATAAAGGGCATAGGCTAAATGGTTCTGGGCCTCGGTGGAGGTGGATCGGGTATCTCATGTAAGGTAGCGATGATGGAGACTTCTACTCGGCTCCATGATATCAATCGATCCTCAAATATCGCCCGATTCCGAGTGAGCCATATATACCAAGTAGCCACAGGGGGAAGGTTAAGGAGTTTTGTGCCCTAGTGACTGTGTGACCAAGCCTCCCACGCAATCGTTAGATCGTTCCCCATCCAGGTGGTAGCTATGCCCAATTGATTACATATGTTGCTCCATAAGTTGTGAACAACAAGACAGAGAAGGAATATATGGTATGTGTTTTCTGATGCGTTCTTACAGAATGTACACCATGATGGACCGAAGATGGCTCTGCAGGTTAGATCATCACCTGTGGAAACAATACCATTGAGGGCGCACCAGAAGAAATGTTTGGAGAGAGGTGGAGCCTTGAGCTTCCAAATGGTATGCCACCATGGAAGAATCGGGTCAGGTATTCTATGGGATATGAGTGCTAAGTACCCATATTTTGGAGCATAAGTAACATGATCCGCACAGCACCAAATAAGTTCATCCAGGCCTTGTTTGATGTGAATGTGGGATTCTCTTAATGCAGCAGTATAGTGTTCCCATTCCTGATGCCATTGTAGAGGGAGATCCAGCTGTTGGGCCGATTTCCATGCTTGGGTGAAGATGTCGGTGCAATGTAGATCAACGATCTGTGCAAAGTGTCGGATGTCCCGGGATTGTAGATAAGTAATAAGATCCTGATTTAGGATGTGTCTACCCCCACTATTGATCCATGGGTCCAATCCAATCTTGCCCGTCAAGCCATCATTTATTCGCCAAGCAAGATTGTCTCGAATGAGGGGAAGGGAATGTATCAGAGCTTTCCATACCGATGAACATCCCTTAGATGACCAAGTAGGTAATCGGGCCCAATCCAGAATATGCTGGGGCCATATATATTTATAATAGGATACCTATGTCCATAGACTTTGGCTGGTTAGTAAGGTCCATCCCATCTTGGCAGCCAGCGCCTTGGCGAAGTCAGGGAGTTCTTTGAGGCCCCATCCTCCCCATTTTTTGGGCAGAGAGATTTTCTTCCAGCTGATCCATGCAAAGATTCTTTTGTCCTGAATCCCATTCCAGAGGTATCGATTGCATAGCTACTGCAGCCTCCCCAGGATATTCCTCGGTATCCAGGCTAGTGCCATCCAGAAGACCGGGGTCGCCTCTAACACAGATTTGATGAGCACCAATCTGCCAGCCCTAGAGAGATATCTATAGCTCCAGCCAGAGAGCCGTTTTTCCAATTTGGCAACCAACCAGACCCAATCAGCTATCCTTTGGCAAGTAGGCTTAAGGTTGAATCCCAGGTATTTGAAACCTCTGTCCAGAGGGTGGACCGTGTATGGGAATGCCTGTAGGGCTATCCGGATCTCCTGTACAGATGTGCGAGTGCAGGTGATGGAAGATTTCATCTGATTTGGTAGCATACCTGTAGCTGCAGAAAAAAGTTGCAGGATCTTTGTGAAGGTCCGAGAATCACGTACACTACCATCCAGAAGTATAAGGACATCATCCACAAAAAGTAGATGAGTCAGATGGCATAGGTCGGTAATGCGAAGACCCCCAATGTCTCCCTCCCTCTTTGCAGAGTCCATGCGGCAGCTGAGACCTTCCATGACCAAGAGGAAGAGAAGGGGAGAAAGAGAACACCCCTGTCTTAGTCCCCTTTCAGAGTGGAAAAAAGTAGAGGCTGAGCCATTAATGAGGATACTGAAGGAAGGTGAGGTTATGCAGGCCATGATCCAAGTGATGAAGGCATGAGGGAAACCCAGATGTATGAGGATCATTTTTAAGTAAAGCCAGCTGACCCGGTCGAAGGCTTTGGAAAGTTCGATTTTGAGGAGGATGGCTTTAAGATTCTTCGACTAGATGGAGTGAAGGGCTTCTTGAGCGAGTCCAATTGCCTCGTGGATCTGCCTAGATTCAAGAAATGCAAATTGCTGTGGGGCAATGGATCGGGAGAGGATAGGTCTAAGACGGTTTGCAATGGTCTTAGATATGATTTTGTAGAGGCAGTTACACAGAGAGATGGGCCTATAGTCATCAAAGGATGCCGGTGAGTTAGATTTGGGGATGAGAGCAATGAATGTTGAGTTGATAGCATGATTTATGGATCCTGTAGTCCGGCTCTCTTCAACCACCCGCAGCAGATCCTGACCCAATACTTCGAAGAAGGCTAAGTAAAATTCGATGGTCCAGCCACCCGAACCAGGGCTTTTGTCTTTTTTGAACCATTTCAGCACTCCTTCGAGCTCCTCAGCCGTTACAGGGTCATTTAGAGCCTCCACATCATCTTCCTCCACGAATCTCGGGAAGTGGTTTGCCACATTAATGATATCAAGTAGGTTGGCTTCCCGGGGGCTCTTATAAAGATTCCTGAAATGAGTGGTGCCCAAGTGAGCAAGCTTATTAAAATTATCTGTGAGGTCGCCATCCGGCGTGGGGAGCTTCCAGATTGTGTTGGATACTTTTCTGCTCTTAGCAAAGTTATGAAAAAACTTTGTGTTGTCATCCCCAGCTTGTATCCATAAAGCTCGACTCCTTAATCTAATGGACTCCTCTCTCTCTTTGAGGATCTTAGCTTTTTGATTCTCTAAGACAATCAACCTGCATCTGTCTGCAGCTGAGATGAACCCCAATCCTCTGTCATCAGTGAGTGAGCTTAAATCAGCTTCAATTTGGGTGAGTTGAGCTGTTTCACGGTCCAATTTCTCCTTTGCCCACTTAATAGAGATATGTTTTATCTCTGAGAGGTTCCTGCTGAACCCTTTGGCAAGAGATTCAGAGTCATTGATAGGGTGTGCATTCCAGTAATCCTGAATCAAATTAATATAAGTTGGCTCCTTCAGCCAAGTGTGATTAAATTTGAAGGGTGCCTTAGGCTTCTTGAAAGGACCTTGAATCTCCAGGTAAATAGGATTGTGGTCCGACAAACCCCCCGAGCCAACCCAATGTCTGAATAGATGCAGACGTTGAAGGAGAGTCCCCTTTAGAAGAAATCTATCTAATCTGCGAGCTAGAGCAGCATCCCTAACCCGTCGATTCCACCAAGTAGGGAGGAGACACTGCATTGGTATATCCAAAAAGTTGGTTTTCTCCAACAGATTGTTCATATAATCAGTAATGGGGTCGATTTGTGCTTCCGAGCCCCAAGATTCCCTGAAGCCCAGAGAGAAATTTAGGTCTCCTCCAATTATAACTCGGTCTTCATTCATCATGGAAAGATGTAGAAGATGCTGCCAGAATGGTTCTCTCTGGGAACAAGGAGGATATATGTTGACAACTCTGAGATCCATGCCAAGCTCAGCAGAGAAAAAGTCCAAACCAATGAACCCTGCACCCCCCCAAGCCGAATTCATCTTAATGGTGCGAGGGTTGATTCCAATGGCTAAACCCCCAGATCGACCCATAGCATCAATGGCATAAAAACTCCATCCAGGGGCCGAGGCTTGCATAGCTTGAGTAGTCTGATCTGCAGAGCAGAGTGTCTCTTGAAGCATAATAATGTCTATAGGCTCTGTTGCAATGAGCCGCTTCAAGGCTAGTTTCTTGGAGGAACTAGCCAGTCCTCTGCAGTTGAATGATAGGCACTTCATGGGGGAACACATCTCGGGGTGTGTCCTGCTCTAAGGACCCCGTCAATGGTCGATTGCTGGCCAGAAACCGCCTTTGCCCCAGCTTGTTTAATGGCCTTGGAGAGGTGGGATTTTCTTCCTCTGGTATTCAATGTAACCCCCTCAGGTATAACAATGCCCAGACCAGAGTGTCCGGCTGGAGGCTCTTTGGCAGGGTTCCTAGACCAGAGAAAATAAGAATGAGGTGGGGAGGACGGGCGTAGGGAGGAACCAGCCTCAGGGGAGGATGTGGAGATCATGGGATCAGTGCAGGTAGGTGGAGATGATGTTAAGGAGCAGAGAATCATGGAGGTATGAGAAAAGGAACCAATGTCCCGATTAACATCAAACGAAGAAAGCAAAGAAGAGGTAAGGGGACCGGAAACCATTCCCGCTTCAGCCGCCGAACGAGCCCTGGTCTTTGGTGGCGAGGGTCGACAGAGTCCTGTATCAACCGCGGGAGATGAAGCCGAAGGGGCTGGGCCCGCAGAGGGAGGGCGAGAAGTGTTGGGGGATGCCGTCCTGGTTGAAGCCGGGGTGCCTTTCGGTGAGCCTTCTGCTTTCTTGTTGAGTGGACAGTCTTTCGCCAGGTGCCCCACTTTGTGACATCGTCTGCAACGGAAGGGGACCCCTTCGTAGTCCAGCAACTACACTCTGATACATTTACCCCACTGAAGCATGATCTGTTCCTCAAGTCCTTCTCGAGTATCCAGATGGACCAAAATCCGCGCAAGAGTTCGATTCCCAGATTCCACATATGTGCGATCGTAATCCGAATAAGTCCCCACGGCATTGCCAATCCTAATGAATACTTCTTCTGCCCAGAAAGGTAATGGTAGTCCTGGAAGGCGTACCCATATTGGTCCGGCATCGAGCTGCTCCCGTTCTGGATCGAAGAGGGGGCTCCAGCGCTTGAGGAGGACCGAAGCCATATCAATATGCCATTAGCGTCCCAAAACGAGGTTGGTCTGACTTTCCTTGGAAAATTTGAGGGAGAACCAACCTCTGGGGAGGACATGGACCTCTGGTAGGTCGAAAAGCACTCCACCCCAGATCTCCTTTACCCATTGCCTCTGTGCCGAATAAGTCCTACCCCTGGCGTGCCCTACCAATACAGTGTTTGCAATGTCCATATAATCACTGAGAGGCCTCGATTCGTCGAATTTGATGGAGATGTCCCTTGCCGTAGACTTTACACACTTCACCTTCTTAATGCCGGAACGGGGAGCCGACGGATGATCCACCAGGGGATTTGTGATGCCTTCCCGGGGTGGGGTTTTAGAGGGATGAATAATGACTGTAGGATTCTCAAAGCATCCAGAGGGGCGGACTCCCGGAGTAGATGGAATGGGTGCAGGAGGAGATACCGGCGGGGGGATGGGCACCGATAGAAGGGCCGGGGCCTGCAGATCAAACGATGGCGAGGGAGGCGTATGGGAGGCCAAGAATTGAAGTGAGCCTGGTGAGAGAGGAGGAACCTCAAATGGCGGGTATTCAATAGGGAATGCTTCTGCAGTGGAAAGAAGGGTATGGAAAGTAGCCAGCGAGGTGGGCGGCAGGTATGGTGGGCGTGCTGGAACAGTTGAAGAAGTGGAAGGCGTGAACTGAGAGCGAGAGGCAAAACAAGGTTTCCCAAAGATATTTTTATCCAGCGAGGGATCCGCCGAGTAATCCACTGCTTCCTGCTCCAGGTCATCCATAACTGTCTCTTTGTCCGCGCCCGAAAAAAGACTGGTGGAGAAACCGATGGGCTTGCAGCAGCTGTAAAGCTCCGTATCAAATATATCATACTTATTTCAAATCCAATAAATCTAAGTTTTTTTGGTTGAATCATCAATAAAAGTAAAATAATAGCGAGAGCCACCGAGATACGATACATGAGCAGGTCCCCATACATTTGTATGCACAAGCTCTATTTTTTCTATCTTCTTTTCTTTCCCAACTTTGAAAAGTCTGACTCTCTTCTATTTTCCATAAACACAATTTTCATAGAATTCCAAATCAACCTGCTTCAAACATGGAAAAAAATTTCTTGAGTGAAGGATCTTTATCCCCTTCTCACTCATGTGCCCAAGCCTATGATGCCACAATGTCGTATCTGCTCCTGTAGAGGTTAAAGCATTAACATAATTAGAAATACCATTGCATAAATACAATGTACCAACATTTTCTCCTTTTGTTATTACCAAGGCTCCTTTAGTGACCTTCCAGGTTTTATCTGTGAAAGTTGTTACGCAACCTTCACCTCCAAACTACCCTGTTGAAATCATCTTTTTCTTCAGATATCCAACATGCCTTACCTCTTTCAATATCCATTGATTTCCATTCTTGTATTTTATGAAAAATGCACCCATTCCAATGGTTTTAAAGTGTTTATCATCACCCAATCGAACCTATCCAAAATCTCCTTGAACATAATCATGAAAATGTTTCCCATCAAGTGTGGCATGGAATGAGGCCCCTAAATATACCACACATGCATCAATAATATTTTCTAAAGAATTAATCATAGCATCTTGCAACACATCACCTGTCACATTCGCTTCATGATTGTTTTCTTGTTGTCCGTCTCCTGCTTTTCCCTTCCAAGACTTGCAGTCTTTCCTCAGGTGTCCTTTCTTCCCATATTTCTGGCACACTATCCCCGATCTAGACTTGGATCTCCCTTTCCTTGACTTACTCCAATATTGTGGGCTCTTTCCTCTTTCCATTTTTCTTCCCCTAATCTTTGCAATCAAAACCTTACTTGATGACTCACCGGAGCTTTTCCATCACATTTCCTCACTAAGGATTGCATCGATAACATCATCAAACTTTAAAGTGCTAGATCTAGAGACAGAGTTACTAATGGCCATAACTAAACCATTCCAACTTTCTGGAAATGAGCATAGAAATAACAGAGCCCTAACTTCATCATCAAAAGTTTCCCCTACAGAACTTAACTAGTTGGCAAATGTATTAAATTCATTTAAATGGTGAACAACAGATCCACCTTTTCACATTTTCATATTAAGTAAACGCTTCATAAGGAATACCTTATTCGAGGCCGAGGGTTTTTCATATAGTTTTGCCAATGTCAAAATTAAACCCTCTTTTGTCATTTCCTTTGAAATATTAAACGCTATCGATGTCGCTAGGCACAGTCGTATTGTGCCAAGTGCCTTTCTATCGAGAATATCCCATTATGTGTCTGTCAAACTTGTCAGTTTCTTTGCCTTTCCACTCAATGGTTGGTATAGATATCTATAATACATATAATCTTCCATCTAAATCTTCCATAGATGGTAGTTTTGGTCGTTAAAATTTTCAACCCTAAACCTACTATCTTCCACCATTGTTCCCACTCGAACGAGGAACCCTTTTCTCCTGCAAGTTTATTAGCCAAATAGACCTTTGGCTCTGATGCCAGTTGTTAGAAAATTATATATTACAGAGCAGGAGAACACATAGAATATATTGCATAAATAAAAACACATAAAACAAGAGAGACATATATATACATGGTTCACACAATTTGGGCTATGTCCATGAAGAAGTAGCCAATCCTTCCTTTTATATTATCGAACAAACTAAAGAGATACAACCTACAAAAGATCTGATGTAATTTCCTCTTCACTCTCACACAATCTCCTCTCTCTTTCTCACTCAGAATATAGATCTACATGGACGCAATACAATTCCCTCATATATAGCAAGGGGTTCCCTTCTAGGGAAAACAACCCTAAATTAAACATAACATATACTATCAGATATCTGCCTAATGAACGACCCAGATTGACTACGAAATTACAACATTTTACAAGGCAATGTTACATCTATTTTTAGCTTCAGGGGTGTCGCCCCCCCTGGACCCTCCCTGCAGCATATTTTTTATGGGTAGCTTTGCTAACCCAATACTAAATGGGGTCCAATGCGGTGATACCTTTGAATACAGAAGGTAATCAGGTTCCACATCCAATAAAAATGCTTGTTGCTTGAAGGAAAGGAGATTGAATTTTTTATTTATGGGGTTTTAAAGTTTTGCTATTGGCTTTAATTAGCTTATAATGACCCTAGATGTAGTCACAAATAAGTACTAAGGGTTACTACTATTCACAATAATGGCATGTAGTTTGAAATTATTTTTAGATTAGTTATGTTTGTTTAGGGATTAAGATTGATAAATCAATTATTCCACATAAAGAATTGAAATGATTTTTAGATTAGGTATGTTTGTTTAGGGATTGAGATTGATAAATCAATTATTCCACATAAGGAATTAGAGTGATAAAATTCATAAAAAATCAAACATCATAAAAAATTCATAAACAAGTTAATTATTTGATAAAACTCCTATTCATGGATATGGATCTTGGTTAAGGTGTCTGAGCAATCTATGTATGATAGTAACATTTTGTTCTTTTGGTAGTGTTGTGGTATTTGTAGTAAATTGGTGGAACTTTTCAATGTTAAGTTGCAAACACCCAACGCCCAAATATAACTCCACACATACTAAGAATCCACATTCTTAGTATAACTTGGAAGGTTTTCCAACATAACTCCATGTCTTTTAAGCATTCACATTCTTACTATAACTTGGGATGTCTACCCATTCTAACCACCTAGTTTAGCACATTTGATAAGAATCTAGTGTTAGACTATCTTAGTCAATATTTAAGTGCTTACCTAGTAGCACAGGGAAAAGATAATAGGGAATTTGTAAAGAAAACTTTTCTTTGAGAAACCTCATACATGGATATGGATCCTGGTTAGGGTCTGTGAGAAATAGATGTTTGATAGCAACATTTTTCTCTTTTTATATTAATTCTTCCCCTTTAGTGCATCAGTGGGACTCTTTTGATATTCAGCAGTGATACCCAAACCTCAAACATGACTCTAGATTCCATTCTTATTAAGCATCCACATTCTCACTATAGCTTGGGAGGTCTACCTACATGGGCCATGTAGTTGAGGGAAATTAGTATCAATCTCTCACATTGAGATTTTAGTGGTTATTTACTATCATGGGAAAAGATAACAGGGAATTCATAAACAACATGTTTGTCATAGACCAGAACATGGATATGGATCCTTAACAAATGTGCCAAATCATGGTCATTGACAAGGTAAAGTATCATTAGTTTTTCATTCCAACAAATTTTCAATAGACTTGCCTTAACTGGAAGGATGCCAAGGTGGGATTGGAACTAGAAATCTCTTGCATAAATTTTTTTTCTGCTATATCTTGTTATTTGGTATTGAGTTTCTTAGCTGTCCTGTCGTCTTCCTAAACTCTTAAAGATTCAGTCAACCATAAATTTTTGTTCATTTCGGAAGCTTGGATGTTGATAATGTAAATCTAAATTGAAAATTTTGTATTCATATTATGTTATACTAGATTCAACGTATGCTATGATGGTGTCTCATATGAGACCATCCAATCTATGAAATATGTGTTATGTGTGCACAAATTCCTCATGATTCTAAATTCAATTTGTAGCAAAAGTATATGCTAGATGATATTCCCCAAGAACTTGATCTACATTGAACCTAAGATAGGGTATTGTATACAATGCTATGCCACATCCTTGGAGACTATTTTAGATGACAATTTTCCATTACGAAACTCAAGAAGTTGTGAATTTATTTGGAAGGGCATTATGTGAACCGTGTCCTTTTGCTACATCATCAAGTGTTCTAGCACTAGTTCTATGACGTTTTGGACCTCTGTGATTCCTAAATCTGAGTTTCTTTATCTATTTAAAATATAATATTCATTTGTTTATATGAACCTAAAATAATAGGCAGGGAAGAGAAATATGCTACATCTATAGTTTTCCTTTACAAAACCTGTGAAGTGGTGAATGTCCTTAGCTATGGGCTTGCTTCAATATTAAATGTGGTGTAGAGTCAAGCTGTTGTAATACTAGTTATGTGACACTTGGACACTCTGTGATCCTTGAAATCTGAGTAATTCTTTTAAGATCAGAATGTTTAGTACTCTAAATAGATGCTTGAGCCCACAATCACCTAAAATTAATAGATGGGGAAATCAATATACTACATCTATTGTTTCCTTTACAAAATGTGGGAAATCATGAATGTTATTAGAATTATTCAATTAAGTTGTTCTATGACATTCGGAGTTTTGACACTCTATGATCCCTGAATCTAGGTTCAATATATACTAATTGTTTTAAAATGAATATTCTTGGGTACTATAGAATGATATATGAGTGCAAATGAACCTAAAATAATAGGCAAAAGGAAAAATATGCTATACACACAAAGTCTACACTAAAAGACTCCTACATAGATGACTACAAATGCCTCAGTGAACCTGTGATGCATATAAAATTAGAAATAACCATAATAAATGTTAGGAGTTTCCAAACGATTTCCTCAAGAATTATTTCTTATGTTTTACGATTCATACAAATTTCTTCCATTTTCCACATAGATGTTATATAGTGTGAAACCATCTATCACCATTTTCATTAAATTTTCATAAAGGATTTCAAACACTTTCATTGAACTATAGTGGTTGTTTTCAAACAAGTACAAAATCTTATTGGATAGAGAGGGTCAGCAGTTGTTCAAAAATAGGTATGGAAGTTGATTGGAGATAGAGGGTTGGCACTATTCTCTAACAACTTTAAAAACCTATGAAGACTAAGGGTATAGCGTGGGACAAAAGAGGGGGGATGAGCATAGCTTAGTCTCACACATGGGACATTCTATAATAAATTAAGGATACCTCAATCTGAAGTTTATTGTTGTTTATATAACCAATATATGAAATTTAAAAAAAATTGAGGAAATATTAGTCTCTTACATATGGATTTTTAGCATAACTTAATGTTGCCTCAATCTGGAGATTGTTGTTGTTTGTGTAAAAGATACAAGTAACTTAAAAGAAAATCAAAATTGGTAGGGACTACCCCTTGTTCCATTAGTCAAACCAATCATCCTATTGGGACTACCCCTTGTTCCATCAGTCAAACCAATCATCCTATTGGCAAAGGGAAGATATATATGGCCTCTTAAAGTAAGTGCGTTCTCATTAAACGAGGATTAGCTTCATTATAATTTGATTGTAATCTTATTCTCCTTGAGACTATGATATTAAAGAGTAAGATATTGTTTTATATGACCTAAACGGATATTGAATTTGGTTTGGGGTGGATCATAATCATTTTTCTCATATCCAACTATCTTAAATAAATCAAAATGGATCTCTTTGAAATATTTTTGTTATTAATTTTTTAATTTGAAGTTGAACATTTCATGAATTAAATATCTTTAGAAATATGTATGTATAAAATATTATATTCAATCTAGATAGACGAATGAGACACGCTATTAGAATATATTCATTAGAATCTATTCCATAGATAATGATGATTATGATAATTAACTTCCAATTAGACAAAAAGTAGTATATTTGTTTTTAAGAAAGGTAGGATATTAATTAGAATTTATTTCTTGTAAATATTTGTAAGTTAGATTATCCAAAATGTTTTGGAAATTGACCAATGTATAATTTTATTATAGATCTCACTAGAATGTTTTCTTATTTTAGTAATATTTATTTTTCTCGCCTTTTAGTTAGTAGCCACTCAATGTAATGCTCGAAGTCCAAATCTGAAATTGGTCTCTCTCTCTCTCTCTCTCTCTCTATTATATTATTATATATAGAAACAATTCTTCATTGTTTAAATTTCATTTTGTATTAAAATATCTTGGCCACTTAAATTGGTGTAAGTTGCACAACTTGCACAACTTAAAAATACAACTCTAATAAATATTTACTAGATTTCATACAAATTTGACCCAAAAATATATTTATGAAATTTCTAAAATGTAGAATAGTTAAAAGACTTCAAATATTTTAACCATAAGACTTTATTTCTTTCAATTAGTTTGTATAATATATACACTTTTATTTTTCTTAATCATATATAATATATAGGTAGTTGAAATTGAAAGATTTTATTCAACATGGGCATTTAATTTTTTAAAACGTAACATATAAATTTTATATTAAAAAATAAATGAATTACACATCTCCCTCTTATACTCATATTATGAAATATTGAATTTATTTATACTTTCAATTAATTTGTTTCTTTGAGTATGAAATATTTTATAATGGTGAATATTAAAATAAAATTTTATTACTTTCTCTTTATATATACGTATATATGAACTTGATATTGAAATAAATTAGTTAGCATGATATTTAAATTGTTTATTTAAATATTGGATTGAAATATTAGCATAACTCATTAAGGAGGGATTATATCTAATGCCTTCCTCATTTTCCTATTGTGTGACCTTTGCAAATCCTTAAATCTTGTCCCATGTTGTTTTAAAGAGGTATGTTAGGATATTTAGACACATAGGATTTATTTAATTTTAACTTGGTCTAATATGTCTATTATGTCTAGTATGTCTAGTATTTTTAGTTACTTCATCTCTCTCTAAATTTAATATAAAGTTCTATTACTTCACATGGATATCGAAATATTGTATTTATGGTTGAGAGAGAGAAACATTTTTACAACATCATACCAAATATGCCTATTCATTTTTACTTTTTTATTATAGCCAACATTTTTTTTAATTTAGAGAATATTTTGTTTTTATTTTAAAAGGGACACTTGTCAACTAGAGATTGATCACAGAAGGAATTCAACATCTCCCTCATACTAGGTTGTATAATGTGTCTCTTCTTCTCTAATTCCAATTATGAAATACTAGTTGATATCCTCCCACTACTTGGATTTCCTGTGAGGCTAAATAGTTATGCATTCTACTATACATGTGATGTCAATGTGAATTTCAAGGGATAATGTGATTAGATTTTAGAAACAATAGTACCGAGTTGCATCCCATTGTAGCTAGATCAAGTGGACTAAGTAGCATTTAGTCCCATAAGGGAAATTCCCAATAAACTAGGGCATTCCATACAGGAAGAACACCTTTAATAACCACTGACAGAAATATATTAATGATCGTAACATTAGTATTTTTATGTGGTTAAAAAAACCTAAGAGGGAAACAGTTCATGGCCCCACCTAATGTCGTCACTCGAGGAATTTTGATTAATGCAACATAAAACAATTTACATAAGAAGGTTATCACTGAAATACCCTTTAAACAAATATATGGACCAATTAAATGTTAATCTAAAGATCAATATTCATTAATGTCAATGATAATATGATTCATTCAATCACTCTATGTCTACAACATATCATGACCATTGAATTACAGTGAAATTGATGCATATTAAAGAAACACAAATTTACGCAATAGACATATGAGACCAAGATGAAATTAACTAGCACCTATGTGTCTAAACTAAAATCTCTCTTAAAAGCAATCATGGGACCAGATTTAAGGATTTACAAAGATAATACAATAGGAAAAGTAAGGAGGAATTACATCTCATCCCTCCTTATTGGCAATTTCCTGAACTTCTAACATACTAAACTTCGCTTTTGTAGGCCAATTTCGTAAAATGTTTGTAAGTTGATGATCTATAAGGAAAATTGTAACTTCTAGAACTTAATCATGAATGAGATTTCAAATGAAGAAAATTTGTAGTTTAGTGTTTTGATTATGCTAATGCTATATTAGATCTTTGGCAAGCTTGATGGCACTTTGATTGTCACACCAAATGGTAGTCGAATGCTATTGTTGGAATCTAAACTCTAAAGGATTTACTTAAGCCACAAGATTTCTTGACTTACATTAACCACTACTTGATACTTTTCTTTTGCTAAAGAAAAATAAATAACTTACTGCTTTTTACAATCCCAAGCGACAGGTCTAGAACCAGGATTGAAAACATAACCTATAATAAACTTTCGATCATCACAGTCACTAGTCAAATCTAAAATAGTGAAACCAACCAAAAAATGACTCCCTAATGATTTTTAATATATACCAAATTGAACTATACCTCAAATATATTGAGATATCATTCATGTTTCTTTTCAATAAATTTCATGGTTTGTTTGCATATATTGTGTAATAATGAAAACAACAAAGGATAGATCAAGATGGGTGTGATTCAAGTATAATTGGCTACCAATTAAGTGATGGTGCAAAGTGGCATTGACTTCGGGTGTAGTGTAGGTGGTAGCAAAGTTTGACTCGAAAATAAGAGGGATAAGGAGATGGTCTAAAATATTCCATACAAGTATGGTGAAGAAGGTTAGATGCATACCAAGATGTCAAAAGATAAATTCCTTCCTTGTTTTGTAATACTGGAAAGGCAAGGATATAATGAAAATACCTTAAGTATATAATTCAAATTTCTTCTTAAGGCTTCATTTCATATGGGTTAAACATTTAAGGTCACTACCAGTAAGGATAAAATCATCAACATAAATAACATAGATTATGGTATGGCCTCCTAAATTCTTGGTGTAGAAATTGGGGTCATAATGACATATAGAGAAGTTGGTATCACGAATAAAGTTATGCCACATTTCTCCATACCAAGATCAAGGAGATCTTTTAGGGTGGGAAACAAGGTTGAAGTGACTTTGAACATATCCAAGAGATCATTCCATGTAGATTTATTCTTGTATATCCCCATGAAAGAAGGAAAATTGAACGTCCATATCATGGACATTCCATCCATGTGAGGAAATCAGGGCAAGAAAATGTAGATAGAATTCATTTTGGAAACATATGAAAATGTTTAATTTTATATGATTCCTTGAACTTCAAAAAATTCCTTAGCAACTAATCATTCCTTATGTCTTTCAACAATTCCATATAATGCATACTTAGTTTTATGCACCCATTTACATATGTAATTTTTCATTCCTTTCAGAAAAGGGACAAGTTTCCAAGTATAATTTATCATCAAGGAACAATATTCTTCATTCATTTATATTTCCAAATCTAGATGACATGAAGCTTTTGAATTTTTTTCTAGATGATGAGTCTCTAAAACTTGAGCCAAAAGAGAGTAGGCTCCCTACAACTATCAATGAGTAAAATGTTGATTAGTAGGATCACTAAAAATATTAGTAATTACTTCTCATATTAAATATATGCATCTAACAAGTTGTCGTGATAGTGCATGGAAATGTCCAAATTACCCATATGTAGGAAGGCGAGTAGGGAGACATGAATTTTCATGCTCATTGTCCTAATCTAAAGATGAAACTAGAATATGAAAAAAAGGAAGCACAGACATCAGGGATGGGTCCCAAGTAGAAGATGGCACAAATTTTGAAATAAGAGAATAGGATAAGAGATTTCAATCAAAATTTAATATCAATTCTAATTATTATTCCATTAGAATGAAGTTGAAGAAGTTTATAACCTTCTTCATATTCATAATATCCAACAAAAATACACTTCTCACCTTTAAGTTGTAAGGATTTCCTTTTCTCGTTAGGGATGAAGCGAGTGCCACACTACCAAATACCTGATATTTGATTACATTTCAATTAATTTTAGTCTATGATTATTCTAGATTTATACTATTTCAATCCTTTGTAGAAGTGGGATTTACAATGTGATTGGAAAATTTGATTGCTTTCACCAAATAATTAATACTTAATCCTTCAAAATTAATAATACAATTAGTTGTTTCCTTTAATGTACAATTCTTTCTTTCAACAACACTATTTTGTTATTGTGTATATAGAGTAGTTTGTTGCATAACAATCCCTTATGTAGTGCAAAAACTTATGAATTTGTGCTGACATATTCACCTCCATTATCTATACTTAACCTTTGTAGTTGATGTCTATATTGTTTTTATACAAGGGCCTTAGAGGCCAATAATAGGTCAAAAATTTTACTCCTAGGTTTTAAGAAGAAAATAAAGGTTCATCTCAAGAAATTCCTTGGATACTCCTTCTTCAAGAGACGAAGCTAAAGGAAAAGGAGGTAGAAAAGGAAACACCATTATTCTGGATAGGTGGTAAGGGAATAACTCAAGAATCGTGAGAAGTGTTAGGAGGTTTGGGGATTTTTTGGTATAATATACATTTCCAATTAGTAGATATCATGAAAATGTGATTATGTATACTGTACTTCTAGAAATAAAAGACGTGAAGGAACACATCCTAGTGCCCAATATCTATACCCTACTGTAGTATGGATAAAAAGTAGAATTCTAGGACTCTTTGAACCACATCAAAAGAAATAATGGCATGTTAATTGTATTATGGGGGGGATTTCCATACAATGCTTAGATCTTTAGAAAAGTGAGGAGGAAGCATTTTTTAGAAAGAATGAAGGACACAATAAGTGATTTGGACCTCTTGGATGATCCCCCAGATTATGACAAATATATTTGGACAAATTGTAAAACAAATAAAATTATATGGCAACCCAATTGGACATATTCCTTCTTCACAACAACTAGATTCTAAAAGGTTTAAAGAATGTCTCTTCAATCAAGGCTCAAGGAGAATCAGATAATCTTCCTATATCCCTAACCTTGGACAACTCATAGAATTGAGGACCAATTTTGTTCAGGTACAACCTGGATTGGACAATGAATGAAGGTGTGATGGATTTAATTAAGGAACCATGGAATACTCATATAAAGGGATTGTTGAATTTTTGTAGGAATCAAAATTGAAGTATGTAAATAAATTTTTGAGATATTATCTTAGGGAGGAATACCAACCACTAGGGTAGAAGCTTAAAGAATTGATCAATCAATTAGAACAACATCAAAGTATATACGAGGAAGGTAATGTTTAACCCTAGAATTTTGAAAAAGAGAGGGAGTTAAAAAATAAATGTTTTATTGTATGTAGGAAAGAGGAATAACTGTATAGATTAAAATATCTAATTTCATGGCTTAAGGCAGGAGATCCAAACACCTCAACTTTTCATAAGCATTCCAAATCGCATGAATTGAGGAACAAAATCACAAATATAATACCTGAAGGAAGTTCGGAGGTATCCTCCTTGAAGATATTAAGCAAGAAGCCTTTCTGCATTGTTGAGCCCTCTATTGTAACGATATAGTGGATGACATGTACCAAGATCAATATTTCCTTGTCTATGTTACCACACTTGTGTCAGACTCTGATAATCTATCCCTTCTCAAAGAAATAGATGAAGCTGAAGTCCTTCATGGAATATGGGAATTAGATCTGGAAAAACCCCCTGGACCTGATGACTTTTCTATAAGTTTCTTTAGGTACATAGGGCTAATAATAAAAAGGGATTTGTTGTGGATGTCAAATAGTAAGAGGAATAAAGCAAGTATAGGGGGAGAAACTAATGCCTCCTTCCTTGCTCTCATTGCAAAAGAGTCAAGTATAGTAAATTTCTCTAGGTTTTTCCTAATATCTTTATGCAACTCAAATTACAAAATTTTCATGAAGATTATCACATTGTTGTTGAAGTAGTTATTGCCAAGAATAATCTCAGAAAAATATGGGAGCTTTATGCAACAATGGAAGATATTGGACAATATTGTTCTTGTTCAGTAGGTAATCCTTTTGAGCAAGGAAGATGGGGATTCTAGAATAGGTATCAAGTTGCATGCGGAAAATACATTTGATCGAGTAAGGCACTCATTTTTGTTTCTTATGCTTGAAAAAATAGGCTTCATTAAGGAGTTTATTTGATGGACAAATGGATCTATTGGTCCTCCTTAGGTTACACCATCGATCAATGGTCATCCCACTTCTTATTTTATAGCATCCAAAGGTTTATGACAAGGTTTCATTTTGTCCCCACTTCTATACATAGTGATGGTTGAAAGCTTGAGTTAAATTTGGATAAAGGAAGAAACTATGGAAAGCTTGTGGGCTTGAATATAGGGATAAATATTAATGGAATGAATAAATCCCAGTTTGCATATGATACTCTCTTGCTAGGGGGGTGCCTCGAAAGTAATAGTGCCTTGAGTCAAGAAGATATTGAACCCATGCTTGGATCTGTCTAGAGGGAAGGTCATTAGCATAAAATTCCAGGTGTATGGATGGAGCAATGGATTTTGAACACTATAGGACATATCTAGGATTCTAGAGTTCTTTGTTGTTCTAGATTGGAGATCCTTCAAATATATGGGAATTCCAATATCTTTGAGTCCATATAATGTTGAAGATCAGGAGGAAATACTACAGAAGATAAGGAACATAATTCAATCTTGGGGTGCTTGGCAGTTAAATTAAGTAGGAAAGGGAGTCTTAATCAAATCATTCTTATCTATCCCTCCTGTATATATGGGAACTGGTCTATAGAAACCAAAGGGGATCATTCATCAAATAAGAAGCTCATTGAGGAAGTTTATTTGGCAGGATGGGAAGAACAATGAAAAGAAATTAAATATAGTGAACTAGAATATGTACCACCTTCGAAAAGAATTTAGAGGATTAGAAATAAAGGATCTAAATCTCATGAATATTTCATGGGGAGAAAAATAAAATTGGCGACTACTATCAGACTCAAAGAAATAGTGGAAAACTACCTTGACTCACAAATATTTTCATAAGTCAAGGATCCTAAGACCTGAAATTGAACCATGGATAGATGAAGGATCAAAGGTTTGAAATTATGTAAAGCAATATCCCCCATTATTATTGAAAAATTGGGATGGAAACTAGTGAATGGTGCATGAATCCTATTATGGAAGGATTGAATCCCCATCACAAAGATCACACATGAAATTGATGGAATGAAGGAGTTGGCCAATTGGATGGTGGCTAAATGATACAACAATATTATAGAAATTTCACAATGTGACGATAATGGTAATTGGATGGGATGACCTCTTCCCCCAATATTCCTTCAGATTTGAACCAACAATGGATCACCCTGATCAAAGCTCTAAAGTGATACACTCCACTTGTCGCCTCTCGATTGGATAAATGTACTTAGTTGGGAAGCCAAAAAATCATCTATTTCTTAAAATTTGGGTATGAATTGGTGATACAAGAATTTCTTCATCCTCCTCCAGATCAAATATGGGGTAAAATTTGGAATAAATATGGGTTGTCAAAGATAAATATCTTTTGTTGGGAGCTAATTCATGAGAAAATATTAACTATAAAAAATATCAAAAGAAGAAATGTAAAGGGTCCCTACTAGTGTGTATTGAAAAGGTAGAAGAATACATCCCTCACATTTTCTCGCAATGCCCCTTTTCTTTGGAAGTATGGAAATTGGTCTTAGCTTAGGTAATGGACTGGCAATGCATACTAGAGAGTTGAAAAGAAATGTTTGTGCATTGGAGGTAGAAAATTCCTCGACAAAGAAAATAATATTCATTGGTAGTCAAAATTTGGATGGATCTCCTGGAGTATTTATGTTGGGTGATTTGGATTACTCAAAATCGGGTTATTATCCATACCTCCCACTCAAATCCTATTAACTAGGCCTCTAAGGCCCTACAAATGCTCTTTGAGACAATCTCTCTACTAGCATTATGGCTAATCTGTTGTCCTTAATTGCAACCTACTTCATAGAGATGTCAACATGATGGTTCTGTAGAGGCTACGTATGAAAATAACAAAGGAATATCAGTTCAAAGATAAATTGATGCCAAATATAAAGTGTGAGAAAGTATATGCGGGTCCTGTGAACCAAGATCACATACATACGTAGGTATGGTGAGGATAAGTCACATAAAAATATGCACCATGATATTATGAATACCAGGGGTCTTTACCATGGTATTGATCCATAGCGATGAGTGCAACAATAGTTATTTTATCCCATCAAAGAATACCAATGGAATTACTAAGGTATTTTCCTAAGGTGTTGGCTAAGGCTAATTCTATATAAAGAGATGGAGATTAAAGTGTCAAGTGTGCATTTGATGAGTTGTTTATGTATGATTCTAATCTGAAACAAGTGTGCATCACAGAGCATGGAGATGGATCAAATTTGATAGATCTAAGATGAATACATATTGGTTAATCTATTTATGATTATAACTAACCATGATAGATATGTGATGATAATAATTCTTTGATGTGGATATGTGATGGTGAAGTATGTGTAGTATGTGTTGTGGTTGCAGTGAAGGCTTGACTTAGTGATTTCAAATCTATGTGTGGGTTTTCCTCTGAATGGTCGTGTACATATGTGGATCATATTTTAAGTAGTCATGTATATATTCTATGAAATTTCAAAATCTGTATGCATGTGTTAAGAATGGTAAGAACATACATATACAAATGTGGTTTGTATAATTCATGCATACATGTCAAGGTTTTACAGTATGGGTTGTTGATGATATTTGATTAGTTCTATGTGTTTGTTGTTTTCTACCAGTGATGTCTCTTTCATAATAATTTGTGTTTGACGGTAATGATTGGGTTGATTTGGTATGGAATGGAATTTTGATTACTGATGATGCTATCGTATGGTGAACTATGTTTGGTTCAGTAATTTGTGATGGATTCAATGAATGGTTCAATGTGATAGTAATTTAGATTCAACTGTTAGTATATTGATATATGTACGCAGGCCTTCTTCAGACGAAACATATACATATGTAGTTGTGTTTCATAGAAGTAGTGTATAAATTCTAACATATTCTTAATTAGGGTCTGATGTGACAACATTTGGTTTATGTGATGAACAATATATGGTCTAAGTGGCTGTGCATTGATATAATATGATACGAATTGGTTTGATCTGGGTGCTTGATATTCAGTGATTGGTTTCCTAATGGTATAATTTTCCAATTGGATCAATGATTGGATGACTAATTTAGTGATTGGTTTCAGAATTGTTACTTGATTTTAGCTTATTGATGGAAGTCAGTCTAGTCTAAAAATATGATGAAAGGTGGCCTACAAGTTTGATGTTTTGATTCAGGTGGATCTAGTATGAGATAATATGAAACATGGCTCACAAGAGGTGTTGATGGTTGGAGCCTTTAGTGAGGGAGTCAAATCTTCCTTCCAATAGTAGATGGTAAATTTGTGCAGGGGGTAGGAGCTCCCTTCTGGTAGGATCTAGTAAATGAGAACAGGGGGTTGGAGCACTCTTCTAGTGGGTGATGGAGAATGAGAGAAGGTTGTACCCTTTTGCATGTGGGTGCTTGTGTACTGGTATAAGTCTGCATGAGCACAATATTGTAAGTGTTTCCATTTATAATAAAAGAAGAATACAAAGATGATGGTAGCAGTGGTTTTCTCCCATATTGGGTTTCCACCTAAAATCCCAGTGTTCATGTGTGTTTATATGTTTCTTATGTGTTATATTTTTCTTTACTGATCATGGTTTCTGCTTAATGAATGAATAATGACATAATGATGCTCTGGTTAAGGATGAATAGTTAATGAACTAACTGATAAATTAGTTATTTGGGTATATGATGTTTATGTTCATCACGATCACATACACACATTGATTTCCTGAATGAAAATATCACAAAAAAATTGGAATAAGAAATGAAAATTTGAACTGAGTTTAAAATACTTATTCACCCCCACCCCCCTTCTTAGTATTTTTCCCAACAATCGGTATCAGAGCTAGGTTACTTCAATTGAAGCTTAACCATTTCGAGTGGATCAATGATGATGGGAAAGAGAAGATATCTCAAAGGAAGGAGTCATAAAACTGTGGAAGTATATCAGATGAGGTAAGTATCAAAGATGTTAGAAAATATTCAGCTTTGGGAGCACCCTACTTTCTATCGATCAACAATGAAGAAGACAAAAACACTTAATTATCAAGAACTAGTTTGTTTTCTACTTACCAATAATAGAAATATTAATGGGTTCTCTCCTCCGATCGATAATGTTGAATTATTTATATGTGACAATTATGTACATGTGGCAACCAATTGCAGAAGCAAATTTTTTCAATCTCAAGCAAGTATCCATTTCACAAGAAGATCATAAAATCCCAGGTATTAAGGTTTCTTTAAGGGATATTTTTTTTCTTGCAACATATTTGGTCATAAAGCTATTGATTGCAACAGAAGGAATATGAAACAAAAATACTATGATTCCTTTGCACCATTTTCTGGTCATATAAGATGTTATACTTGTAACAAGTTTGGACATGTAGAAAAAGAAACCATGAACAAGTCAGTGAATCTCCACAGACAACACAGAAAACAAACAAATAAGAATATTGTTACCAAAATACGTGAGAAAGATGGATCCACCAACACTTCTCATAATAAGCATAAATAAGAATAACAATCAAGGTGTGCCTTGCTCTTTTCTCATTTGAAGATGAAGAATAATGGTACATATATAACGAATGCTCTCATCACATGAGTGGAGATAAGGACAAGCTTTAGCTTTTCAAGAAACAAGAAGATGGTAAGGTGATTCTTGGAAATAGTGCTCCAGCAAAAAGTTATGGGAAAAGGTAGAAACAAACTTGAGAAGTATGGAAAATCATTTGATGCATTCATAGTTCAAGGGCTAAAGAATACTATTCTAAGTGTAGGCCAAATGGCTAACAAAGGATGTACAATTTTGTTTACATCAACTAAATAAAAAGTTATAGATGAAGAAAGTGGAAAGGTTATAGCAAAGGGATACAGAAATAAAGATAAATTATATGGGAAACTATAGAAGAATTTACACAAAAATGAGGAGTATAGTTCCTCTTCTTTAGATTCAAAGTAAAAGAAGATGGTTCTTGTTGTATTCCATTCTTAGAGTGACTACAAAAGTGATGTGAGGTACATGGCCTCATGAAGAACAAATAATGTTTATCATATCCACAAGATCATTGATGTATGATCTCAGGGGGAGCTATGGTTATGAAAGTTCAACATTTTGCTTTTTGTACACGGATCTTATGAAGCATAGTAGCATATATACATGAGTTTTTGATATGCTTCAATCAATTATTATTGTTTTCTAGTTTTGACATTGATTAGTTACATTATGTTGATGATGCTTAGATGTTACCTAGAAATGATTTTAGTTCATGCGTTTTTGTAAGATGTCATGGCTTCTTTGGTTCCGTTTTATGGCTTTTATGGAATATGAGTTTGATATGATCAGATTTGATAGTGAATAGTTGGCATGCGTTCAAGGGGAGCATTTTATATTCTTCTAATAATTTATTGTTGCCATTATTATTTCCAAGCATTCCTTGTTTGCGTGGTGATTTCTATTATCATTATGCTCTATATATATATATACGTATATATATTTTATATATATATAGTATTATATATATATATTTATTAATTATGTATGTTGATGGTTGATGAAGACACATATGTTGTTTTTATTATGTCATTAGGAATGATCAAGTCTTTGATAATGACTATATATAGCTTAAAGTGGCACTTAGTGAAGTTAATTCTACATGAAGAGGATGTGCATCATATGGTCGTTATTGAAATTATTTGATGATGATGAGTTTATGATTTAGTCATCGCTTATATATTGCTTTCACTATGTCTTCAATGATGCATATGTTTCATTTGGTGAAGTTATGGATCATGCCTATATGTTGCTTAAGCTACATTTGAAAAGGTTACGTTGTTGCATAGTTCTATGTGATATTATTGGTTCTCACATATGTTGTTGATGTATGAAAATATATATTTTTCTACTACAAAAGATCTATATGTCTTTGATGTCTATGGATTGTGTCTCTTCCTACAAATCGAAAGAGGATGTTTACCTTGATGATATCAGGCCAAGGGGATGAGTTGTTGACAAAACTTCATTGCACTTCTACTTTAGTGCCTAGTGATGTTTCGATACATTGCATATTTAGTCACATATTGATGATTTTGAATATTGATGCTACACTATCTTATCTTGCATAAGCTCCTTGATGATGAGGATTTTCATGTTGTTGTGGTCATATATTTATATAACAAGTTCCTATATGTTGTACGATGATTGCTTATGACTATCATGGTATTGCAACCTCACTATTGAGCTCTTTGATTTTGGTCATAAATGTAATATATGTCTCTTGATGTAAAGGTCATACAAAGACCCATGTTGTAAATAGTTGTAAAATTCATTCAGGTATGGACTATTGGGGTCAAGTCATTTATCTATGTAATCCCATTATTTTGGGCATTTCATGTAATGATAAGTAAAATATGTAGCACTACTATGTTCGGTGATTCATGTAAGTATGATTCTTTGGATATTGGAAAGGTCATATTTCATTATGTCACAAAGTCTTTTGCTTTCACTGTATATCTTCATAAATTTTAGCATATACTAAGGGGGATCATGGTTAATATACAAACTTCATCTTTAGCAGATCAACCGTACATTGATCCTCACTACACAAGGGAAGAGAAGAATTCATTCAAAATTGGTCATCCATTTTCCCTTGATGTCAAAGTTGGAGAGAAGCTTGGTGTGTTTACATATGTGTCTCCAAGTATTTATAGGTGGTGGTCACCAAACACCAAAGTGGTTTCCATCAAGTCCAAAGGTGGAGATCATTTGATCAAGGTGAATATTGGTGGCCACCCAACTATTCCACATAGACCTCCAATTGGTTTCATCAATTTCCTTGTTTATAGCAACATTTAGTATTTTAGTAGTTTTTTTGGGTCCTGAACTTCTGGAGTAGTTTTTACCCCCTAAATTGTGTTTTTTGAGGTTCGCAGTTGGCCCATAACTAGTGGAAAATCCTATAATAGCCAGAGAGATCTTTCCAATGAGGCATCATACGAGCCAAACGGGAAGTTGGCTGCCCAGCGAACCCCAATGGTGTCCACAAACTCTTGGTGTTCCATCTCTTGGGGTTAGGGTTTTGGTTTTTTAGGGTTTTTTTTTGTTATTCAATAATAAAATGGCCTTTGAGCCTCATTGTAACATAGTTCAGAGGCATGTAGCTACCAAATCTCTTTTGAGAGATAAGACTCCATCGACCAAGCTAACTTATTTCCCTTTCTGTATGTAAGCATATTTCAGTTCTTTGATATTAATGAAATGAAGTTTTATTTATTCTACATCTTTGTGTTGATGTGTATATGTGTATTTTGTTGCATTCCCGCATACGTCTAGATTAGTGGTATCAGAGCGATCTGCTCTTTCTTTGTTTCTCTTTTCATGTCCCCAACTAGGTCAAGGTATAAGGAGTTAGGGCTCAAAGAGGTTGAACTTTTGCAAGACTATCCTCAGAAACCCCGAGGGCCTCCCATGAAAAATAAAAGAAAGATGAGGGGCAGGAGATCCTTTCAAAATATTTCTCGAGGAAGTCCTCAAGTGATAAAGGAATGCAATGATGGATAAAATTGCCAATATTTTTTGACGGCTACCCATAGGCAACACATCTTCATCTAGCAGTCAATTTGGAGGTGCCACTCATTTTAAGGTACAAGTTAACTTTGAGATTCCCATATTTGAAGGTGAGATAGATGTAAATGTCATAGATATGTGCTTAAATCTATTGGAAGGATATTTTTTAGTTCATGACTTTTCCAATCAAGAAAATAATACTTTTACAATTCTCAAAGCCGCTCCACATGTGAAATACTAGTGGGAAACCTACTGAGAACAAAAGGAAAAGAGGGAATACTCACTGTTTTAAGATGCACCCACTTGGAATTCTTTTCGAGACACCATCGAGGAACAATATTACCCTATTAGGAGACATGAAGATAAATACATAAAGTGGACCACATTGCAGAAGGGAAGGAATGAAGAGGTGTTAGAGTTCACAAATGTTTTCCATACCTTTTGCATGAAGCTAGGTATCAAGGATTCTGAGCAGTATTTGGTACTCAAGTACCATGGTTGTCTACACAAATACATCCAATACAAGATGGACTTACTAAACATATAGTCGATTGGCACCGCCTATCAATACGCTTTGAAGATTAAGAAGAAATTAAACAGAAGAAGCGAGAATTTGGATCTACGAATCTAAAGCAAAGGAAAGGCACCTGAAAACCAGAGAACAAAGGACAAATCCAAGGTGGGGTGACCCAAGACAACTCACCAAAGCTGCAAGCAAAGAAAAATACCACAAAGATAAACAAGGACACAAGGAAATGGTGTGAGTTCCAAAAGAGCCCCACTCATAACACAAGTGAGTGTCGATCCAGGCAGCCACTAGTGGCTGAGTTGAACACTTCCAAATTAGATGTGTTAGCACTCTATAGTTTTCCTAGGATGAGGAGGTAAATTACAGAGTTAACCACAAACCACTTTAGGCCATAATCTAGCCCTTCTAGCCTAGAGAGGGCTCTCTCACTTGGTTTACTTTAACAAATAGGATATTAGGCTAAGTAGTAATCTCAATAAGTTTGGTTTTTAGAGGTTTTTGGATGAGAAAAGAGGAAAACCATTGGGCATGGAGTCATTTCAAATCAACTTTTTTGTACAGTGATATGGGGGAAAAGAGAGGATTTTTCCACTGGGGAAAGGTAGGAAGCTTTGATGGTAGATATAGATTAAATTGTGGTAGGAGGTGAGTATAGAAAGAGTGAAAGAAAAAAAAAATAGAGAAACAAGCATATATGAATTCTAAAGTTCTTCTTTAAGAAGAAAACATTGAAAACTTGGGAAAACTGAAAAAAGAGCATCATTAGGATGAATTTTGTACCAAACATCTGTTTTTTCCAAAGAAAAAAGATACACTTTAAAAGCATGAAAATAAATAAGAATACTTGCAAATAAAAGGAAAACACAACCACCAAAAATCTAACTCATGAATCCCTGTAAATCACCTTCTGTTTCATTCATTCACTCACAAAAATTGATAAAATATATAGTGCATAAACAATTGATTCTCTAATATGACCAACTACTAACCCTTTTTACATTAAAAATCATAAACTATATAAAATATATTGTTCCTAAGTCTAAGGGGATCAAAATCCATGCATTCCCCTAATAGATGTAACTAATTACAGAAAGATAGGAAAGGAAAAACTATTATTCTGGAAACTAGGAAGGTATCTTTGACTATTACCTATAATATTTCCTACACACCTAACACGTCTAACTTGTACAAAATATCATTAGTGAAGTGCTTACATAGTAAAATATACATAATGATATGATAAAACCCCTCCTTTGCAAACTCAAAGGTAAAATTTTTGTCCAAAAAAGTTGACTATATATGTGCACAAAACATGTGCGCAACACATGTGGGCAACATGTGGCTGTTCCTATTCTGACCACATTGATGGTTGCAAATTGACCAAAAAATCCTATTTTGATGCCCTGTTGACTGTAATAAAGATATACATGCCTTGTAAGTACCAAATTTTTGGCAAAAATTCTTTTTTCAAGAAAAATTAGTCCTGTAGTTAATATCTCTTAAAGGATGAATCATATTGAGTTGAATTTTTTTATAAAAAGTTACTATCATCAAAATGCTTCTCCAGAAAAAATGTGAGCTAAATCCGATGCACTAATTTCTAGAAAATCGAAAAATGGAAGTAGATGACAGTGTCTTGTTTCTTGAAAACTGTGAAGCATTTTAACTTGAAATTAAGTGAGTTTATTAATCTTATCCCCATGCATCTACAATACAAATTTCATGGTAAACGGGTACATGGTTTAAGAGATATGGTGAAAATATGTTAACTATGTGCATGCCTAGCACCTGTGTGCCACGCCATCTATTTTTCATCATTTAAGCAACAGTGGGGTCTCTGAACAAGTTGCACATGTTGGTTATGATGCCGACACTATATTATTTATAACACACACCCCTTTCAAACCTCCTTTTCTAAACAATGTGAAAAATTCATCTGTAGACAAAAAACCCTAACCCTAATGCTTTATCAATAGTGCAACAAACTTTTGGTTGATGTCTAGGGCATCTGAAAAGGTCAATAATGAACTTGGTGGATGTTTCTAAAAGCCAAGCATTTCCTTTTAATCCTCCACATGGTATAAAGTATTATTTAGTTACAATGATTCCCCACTTTCAAAAATACAACACCACTTGCGATGATGAGGTATGATCTTATAAATAACATGAAATCTAACTCATGACATCAGACTCATGACCAAACACCACTTATTTCTCCAAATGACATTTTAGACTTGATATTTATAAGATCATGATTAAATTTGACAAATTGACCTAAATAGATAGAAAAACCAAACTCATAATGGTTACTATAACTATAGGATACTAACAAGATGTGTATTCTGACTCTGAATTAGAAACCAACAAGGGAAATGAAAAAGGGAAGCAGATTATTGATGTGCATCCTAGTGCCACCATTGCCACCACTAAGATCTAGAAGGATGACCCTACATATTGAGAGGAGGGGGAGCGACTCTTCCACTCATAGATGTGGGTGAAGGGTTCTTTGTTGCAGTGCATTCTCAACAATGAGAACTAAAAGAACCTCATTTCAATAGAGGTCATGAAGTGGTTGGGCCTATCGACTGCACCACACCCATAGTCGTAAACCATCGGGTGGCTTCACCAAGGGCAAGATCTTCATGTCAGCCAACAATGTCGCCTTCCCTACAACATCAAGCCCTTCACAGATGAGGTATTATTTGATGTTTCTCCTCGTGAAGTTTGTGATGTACTATTAGGCCAACAATATTTGTGGAAGCGACATGTTGTGTATGAGTCTAGGCCTCGTACTATTATTATTACTTCAGAAAATAACTTATACATGATATTAGAGGTAAGACCACTTACCACCATTTCTTTGATCACTACAAAGCAATGTAGTAAGATCATTTCCGAGACCAATAAATTTGTTTTCCTTATGATTCTCCCTCAGGGAAAGAAGAAGATTGTGGCTACGACCTCGAGACAGAGTTCCTTCGCGTGGGAAAAGAAGATAAACAAGGTTGTGCAGGAGTACAGGGACATCTTCACCTCACCCATAAGGGTACCTCTACATTGCCAAGTCAAGAACTTCATTGATATGACCCTGGGCACATCACTACCCAATGGGCTGATCTATCGATGATCTATTCTAGAGAATGATGAAAACAGGAGGTAGATTCATGAGATTTTGTAGAAATGGCACATGAGGCCAAGTTTATCACCTTGTGGTAGCCTGATCATGTTGGTACAATAGAAGGATGGGACCTAGAGACTTTGTATTGACTATCGGGTGCTAAACAAGATCATTGTCTGGAATAGGAATCCAATATCACAGGTTTATGAACATTTGGACTAGCTCAATGGGGCCAATTATTTTAGCAAGATTAACTTGAAGTTTGGTTATCACCAGGTATCGATCAAACCCTGTGATGTGTGGAAGACTACCTTCAAATCCAAGTACAACCTTTTCAAATTGTTGGTCATGCCTTTCGGGTTGATGAATGCCACCACAATATAAGGCAACCTGTGACCCTTCAACAACTCATTTGTGGTGGTGTATTTGGTTGACATTATGATCTTCAACCAGAGTTGGGAAGAGCACCTCCACCATATTCGATAGGCCCTCCAAACCTTGCAACAACAAAAGTTATGCGTGAACTTGAAGAGATGCACCTTTGGTATGACCTAGGTCTAATATTTGGGGTACATCATTGATGAGAAAGGTCTGCATGTGGACCCAGGAAGGATACAAGTCATTTGGGACTGGCTAGCCCCAACCACTCTAATAGAGATCCACAACTTTTTGGATCTTCCCAACTTCTACCAGAGGTTTGTGTTGGGGTTATTTCATCTCACTTGGCCTTTTAGTCAAGTCACCAAGGGAGTAGAGAAACCAAAGTTATTTTGGTATGAATCCCAATAGAAGGCATTAACCAAGTTGAAGCATCACTTTTGCTCGGCACCATTACTCACAATACCATATCTACAACAACCAATTGAAATTGAAACAGACGTCTTCGACTATACTATTGGCATTAGGGTATTGTTGAAGTCTAAAATGGGCCTCCTAGGGAAATTATATAATAGTAGTGGAAGTAATAAAATAAGATTAGATTACATCATCAAATTTTAGAGGGAGAAACGAAAAATTTATTTTTTAAACTCATATTTTCAACTTATCTCCCTATCGGTTCAGTAAAATTTCTAGCGGCAACACTTGTTGGATGCAAAATTTGGTTCTTCATCCAAGAAATACCAATGTTGTATACTTTTCATGGACACTACTACATGAAAAATTAGAAATATATGAAAAGCATGATTGCAATCATGTTTTTCATGTATTTCTCATTTTTCATGTAGTAGTGTCTATTAAAAGTATACAACATGGGTACTCCTTGTTAGAGGAATTAAATTTTGCATCCAACTAGTATTCCAGCGAAAATTTAGTAAAACCTCAAGGAGATAAGTTGAAAATATGAGTTGAAAAAGTAGTTTTATTATTTTTCATTTTTTACTCCAAAAATGGTGAATCATCCCCCATGGTTGACATCATCTTATTGAACCTTATTGGTTCTTATAAATTTTATTTTGGTTATAGATTTTTCTTAGGAGTCCCATTTTAGACCTCAAAATTCCCCTAATGTGCAGTTCTTACTCAATAAGGGCTTCCACTGATATATAAGGGTGAGACACTTTCTGACATAGTCCATTGTCAAAAAGAGATGCATTCCATTGTGCAAGCCTGTCGAAAATGGAAACTTTACATTCTCGGGAAGGAAATGACTAGCCACACATACCATCGACCCATGCAATTCATACAGACACAAGGAAAGTTTCATAACGATCATCATCACAAATGTTCCAGATAATTGCAATAGTTCCATTTGAACATTAAGTACAAGAAGGGAAACAACAAATATGTTGGAGACTGCCTCAATTGACCTCTTTTCATAGCACTGACTAGTGTGCTCAACTCTTGTGGGCATGAAATTTGGCGGTGGCCGCATCTTTACGAGAGCAATCCAGAATTTGGCAACACATATGAGACACTACTCAAAGGAAAGCAAGTTCCAAATTTACAACTCCAGGATGCACTGTTATGCCACCTGGGACACGTTTGTGTTCCTTCAAGTGGGTGTGCCAAGATGATTTGGGAGGTGCACTATAGTCGAGTCACTGATTTGGGAGGCACACTACAACTTAATTATAACTTATTATTTCTTATTCTCCTTGAGACTATGATATTTACGAATAAGATATTGTTTATGTTTGAGCTAAATAGATATTGAATTTGGTTTGGGTGGATCGTAACCGTTTTTCCATAACTAACTACCTTACATAAATCAAAATTAATGTTTTTGAAATATCTTTATTATACATATCTTTACATGTATGCATATAAAATATTATATGCAGTCCATATGGACAAATGAGACACGCCATTAAAATCTATTCAATATTGATAATGATGATTATTATAATTAACTTCCAATTATAACCCAAATAATATTTAGTTTTAAAATGGTAAGGTAGTAATTACAATTTACTTAAAAATTATTGAAGAACGAAATCAATAAAATATTATGAATTTAATAAGACCTTAGAATAATGTAGAATTTTTTTATAACACCTAATATGAAAGATCAATGGTTGATATGAGGCACATGCTTGTTAAAATGATGTACATGTATCGAGTAAAATGACATACATGTATCGGGTTCATGAGGCACATGCTTGTTAAAATGATGTACATGTATCGAGTAAAATGACATACATGTATCGGGTTCTAGTAGCGACTGAGTGGAGATAATACAATGCTTTCATAGTACCAAATAAGTTTTAGTTATAAGATAAACAATGTATTTAGGAAAGGAGACAATGTGGATAGGTAATTAAAGTTCAAGTAATGGTTGAACTCAAGGTTAAGGGTTAAGTCTCGTTGATTATATATATAACAATTTAAACGATAGAAAGAAATTGAAATTTATGATATCCACAATAGGCTATGTACATGTCAATTGGCATCTCACTTAGGAATGTACTAATGGGGAACATGAGACATCAATGGCCTTAGCATTGGATTAATGATAAGTAATTTTTCCTGTACGTAATTTGGAGGTACATTACAAGAAGACAGATAAGAACATTTGTAAGAAACAATTGAATGACAAAGAGCATACAGTCAATGAAGAGCACAAAAAATGAAACTCAAAAGTGTAAAGAACAAAGAATACAAGAAAATGGATAACTAAGATGCAGCAAAAAGATCCTATGAAAAAAGATGAAGCTCAATTTGTAGGTAGTGTTATGTAATATTGCATATCAAGAATTACGTTATAGGATTTATTATGAAGAGTGAATATATGTTGAATTTAGGTATTTAATATAAAGAGAAGTCTAATGTCCATGAGGCCTAGTAACTCATGAGAATAATATTAAACATATTTAGCATATTTTAAATCGTTGTATTAATCATTGCATGACTAAAATAAACTTACATCTCTTTTAACTTTGCATTTATCACGCACTAAGATAGATCAAATGGTTTGGATTGGAAAAGAAATTTGTAAATCAAAAAGTAATTTCTCTTGGCTCTTAATAAATGTGTGATTAAAGTGAATTTTGGGTTTTAATTATTAATATATGTGATTGATATTATAATTTAATTATGTTATGAAAATTTAGTTTTTTTATTATATTCACTTATATTTCTTTTTTAAAATGTATTTTCAATTTGCAATTGATTCCTTTTAACTTTTGGATAATTATTTTTAAAAACTCTGAGATAATCATATGAATTATTAAAACTTAATATTACCAGAAATCATTGGGAGAATTGATGGGTTAAGAAAAGGAAAAATACAACAGCTTAAAATAGTTGAACTATATTTTTATAATTTAATATTTTTAATGTATTAAAAAAATTAAAACCACTTAAAAAAATACAAAGTCCTAAAATAATTAAACTATAGTTTATAATTTGATATTTTTTAACTTTATTTCCCAAGGGGCTTTGGATTGACAGTGAATGAGTGCACTGTTAAGGCACTCCTTGCAATAGGTCATTGGTTCAAATGCCCCATAAATACATACCTACCAAAAAAAGATATTTTTTAACTTTATTAAAAAAATTAAAACCACTGAATTTCTGTCCTATTAAATTTTATATTTTCTTAAAATCCAATATTATAATTTTGACTAAAATTTTGTAACCAGCTTCTACTAATAATAACCCAAAAAAGCATTTCACAATTTTTTTTATTTTTTCATTCTTACGACATGTTGCATCACCTCATCCATAATCCTATGTAAAAGCAATATTGCTATTTTATCGTGCAGATGCCAAACAAGATCATTTATTTTAACACAACTTGAATCCATGATCGAACACCATTTAGTTATATAAACAGTCCTACTAATAATGAACCCAAAAAACATATCACATTTATAAAATATTAAACTTTTTATTTTCTCATTGCTGCAGAATCTTGCATCACCTGAATCCATAACCCTATCTAAAAGCATTACTGGTATTTAACAGTGCCGATGCCAGACAATGCCATTTATTTTTGCACCACCTGATCCCGAATCCACGATGGGTGTTCAAGTGCCTATCAAATAATAATGTTTATTTTCACTCCCACTGGACATCATGATCGCCCAAATGCAAAGCAGGTAGTTTCGTATTTTTACTGCCTAATACGTTTGCTGGTCGAAATTTGATTCAAAAATTCTTGATGATGATGATGATGATGGTTAACGTCGGCTGAGACCAAATAATGATCTATCGGACCTAAAAAGACAAATTATTTATTTTGATTTAAGATTTTATTCCTATGCTCAAAAAGCTTGGAGAGAAGCCTCCCGAGTTCAATATAATTTTGGCATTGTAAAAGGCTAGGAAGGTCAGTATTGTAACAAAGGTTGTGAAATTGAGATCTAATGTGGTTGTATGTAGGGCACTCTAAGAGGAAGTGGTTTTCATCCTCGATGCTCCTATTCTCACAAATATGGCAGATCCTTTCCATCCATGGCGTTTTAGGAACTGCCCAATGGCCAGTTTCACTATTGAGCTCATGAGAATTCGTTCTAATCTTTGCTATATTAATTTTTGTTCTTTGAGCTAGTTAAATAGAGAGATACTTTTGGTCTTCAAGGGTGGGGTTGATGACCTTCTTATAATAACTTAATTTTCTTTTAGACGTTAAATCTTTCTCACACCACAATTTTCCTTTGAACTTAGAAGTAACAATATCTTTAATGTTATTTATGTTTTGCAAAGCATCATTCTCATTGATCTCCCAATAGTTTAACCAGGCCCTTGTGTCTTTATGCCATCCTCGGCTAAGCCTTAGGTGGTTTTGGTTGGAATTTAAAGCTAGCTTAGGAAGTCTATGATTGTCTATGTTATTGAGCTTGTGCTTGTACAACAGAAACCTGATCATAGCAAGGCTCTCAATACGAGAAAGACCTGCTTCTATAAGGAGAATATGATAGGGTGTATTACTTTTAATTTTCAGGTTATAAGTTATGAAACGCTTCTGGATTTGCTCAATCTTTCTCCATGATTCTCTGGAGATGCTGCAGCCCCAAGCTTCACAGCCATATAAGATAACAGGAGTGACTAAAGTTTCAAAGAGGAACTTCTTTTTATCCCACATTACGAGGTTAGCTGTTTTACAATTATTTTCAAGACCAAAATAAGCTTTCCATCCCCCATTGATCCTTTTCTCAATGCTATGGTTCCAGTTGAGCTTGTGATGGATATCAATTCCTAGGTACTTGTAAGAAATACACTTCCTCCAACATTATTATTGTCATCTAAAATTAGCGGCGTGTCTTCTTGGATTTTGAAATCATACCTTTTCTGTTTTGTCAGTGTTAACAAGTCATTAACCCCATGGATTAGAGCAGGAAATACTTAAGAAGCTTGAGTTGCTTATCAAGATCAGAAGGGCACCTTGCCAAAAGAACAATATCGTCAGCATAGAGAAGAAGGATAACGACTATAATGGATATATATATTTGATATTGGAAATTGATTTTATATATTATCTTTCTTTTTTTTAAGATATAGACATCACTATTTTTTTATTGAATAATTAATGAAGTTCGATCATGTTATAGAGTTATATATTTAATAAAGATTAATAAATTATACCAGTTTGATGTTGAAATAATGGAAATTAAAATAAGAATAAATGTGTTTTTTTAATTATTTTTAAATAATTATAAATATGTATACTTAAACACTAAACATTAAAATTTAAATTTTACACGAAACTATGGAAAAATAAAAATTTATTCCATATTATAACAATAATAACATTAATGTTATAATGTGAAACACAAAACTTGATGTTGCTATGTATCAAATATAAATTGATGACATAATGTGATGAAAATAAATTGAAAATGTTAATAACCATATTTACTAATGTAACAAAAAATTAGCAACATTGTAATGTGACAAACAAATGTTGACATCGCTTTGTGACAAACATAAACTGATGTGACATTGTGAGAAACAAAAAATAATGTTGTATTTTGAACAACCGAAAAATCACACTACAATGTGTCAAACAAATATCCATGTTATGATATAACAATAAAAACATTGAGGTCATAATGTGAGAAACTAATGTTGACAATACAATTTAAATGTAAATAAAATAGAAAGGACAATAAATTAGGAAAATGGAAAATGGAAAATAGAATCTTTATTTTAATAATAACAAACAATTTTGACGTCACTATGTATCATATATAAATCAATGCCGATATGTGATGCACACAAATTAAGCACACAAATTAAGTAGATATCTTGATCAACTCTAATCAACCATAATATAGTAGGTCAATCATGTTCTCCTATCTTCAAACTTCGTTAGCTATGGTAAAAAAGTCATTAACCATAGTCAACATGGTTAAGTATAATTATATATATTTAAATAATTGACCAAATAGTGTTAAGAAACTAATAAAAATGATTAAGGTTTTCTGAGGAGCGACGATGATGGAGATCCAGAAGACGTTGATGAAGGACCTTCCCAGCTCCATCAAAGTATTCGCCGATGGCTCCGTCCTGCGTTTCGATCGCCCAGTGACGCCCCCGTCCACGGAAGTGCCATTTGAGGGCGCAAGATCGAAAGACATTGCCATAGATGTGCCCAGGGGCGTGTGGGCTCGCCTCTTCCTGCCGGATGAGATACCCCTCACCCAGAAGCTGCCGCTGCTTTTCTACTTCCACGGAGATGGATTCTGCTTCAGCTCCACCGCCTGGGAAAATGATCACTTATTCTGCTTCGGCTCCACCGCCAGGGTGCTGTTAATCTCCGTCGACTACTGCCTGGTGCCCAAGCACCGCCTGCCTGCTGCCTACGAAGACTGCTACCATGCGATCGTATGGGTCGCCCTCGGCGGTGGTAAGGCGAAGCCCTGGCTAGGGTCGAACGCCGATTATTTGTGGAGTTTCATGGCCGGGGATAGCGCTGGTGGCAACATCGTTCACGCAGGTGGCTCGAGGATTCCTGCATGCAAGGTTGAGGGGCTGCGGGCTGCAGATCTGACCCACCTGAAAATCGTAAGGCCCAATCTTGACAGATCTGGGCCGGATCTACCAGATCTGAGAGCCATACATTATAGATCTGGGCCAGATCTAACCGTTTGGAACAAGATCCAGGATTGTACAGCTCCCAGGCAACAGTTCAGAAGGAACAGGCAGCAGCTGAGAAGAGGGTGCATAGATCCCTGCGATCCAATCCATATCCGAGCACAGAATCGATGTTCTCAAATTTCTCTGCTCTCGACTGAGCAGATCTGGTCCTCTTTCACCCTGGCACAGTGCTTTTCTAGAGGACCCACAGATCCCTTCAAGGCAGATCCGCGTGGGGGAAAAATTTATCTCAGGTAGAAGATTTCTTCTCACCTGCGGAAACCCCTGCGTCAAGTGGCGGAAGACTCAAAAGACTCTGGCCCCAAGCTGCTCCAGAAATCTTCTAAAAATTCCTCTGCCCCCTTTCAGGTTCAAATAGTACAGATCTCTGGCAAAACCGTCATGCAATGGGTAAATCCAACAGATCTGGTACAGAATCTCAAAGCTAATCTGGAGCATAGGCTTGGGATCCCCTCAGCCCTTCAGAGAATTATCTTTCAAGGTAAACAGCTCGAAGATTCTCTTCCTCTCTCTTCTTACAGCATAAAGAGCAACAACTCTCTAGTGTTCTCCTTTCGTTTGAGAGGAGGAGTTGCAGGGCAATCCTCTTCTGCTCCTCCAAACTCCTACAAAGCTGCTGTCCGCCCTGAGATGCCAGTGACCCCAGAGCCTCCCAAACCCAAGCCTTTTTTGGTTGACAAATTGGAGAAAGTTCCCTCTGTTGAGATTTCCTACCCTGATCTTGCAGACGACACCCAAAAATTTGCTGAAAGGGCCATCATCTGCAGATTCAATGGGCTCTGGCCGCGCTCTCAGGATCTTTATGATTGGATCAAGGAAAAATGGACTGACCGTTGCAAAGTTTATTTCTATGAAAAGGGATATTTTATAGTGCTGTTCGATGACCTCGAGCACTGCTACAACGCCCTGGACGAAGGACCTTGGTTCATGGGCCCAGCTGGCCTCTTCCTAACTCCATGGTTTCCAGACTTTGACCCAGCTTCAGCAGTCATCACTAAAGCCCTGGTATGGATCAGATTCCCAAATATCCCAGTTCACCTATGGCGCACAGAAGTATATAAGCAAATCGGCAATGCCTTGGGTTGGTTTCTAACAGGAGATTACCAGAGAGAGAGGCAAGGGCTCTATACATATGCCAGAGTCTGTGTGGAGCTTGATTTAAGCAAGGGATTGCCAGAATACATCAATCTCAAGATCAAGGACTCTGTCTGGACCCAGTATATAGAGTACGAAAACACGGCCTTCCGATGCCGCCATTGTCACCTAACAGGGCACCTGCACAACTCCTGCCCATCGCTGTCAGCAAGAACGAAAA